>JAUCMX010000011.1:4522285-4537285 GCA_033459395.1 Hemibagrus guttatus
CTCTCACTTTATTTCACAGAGAATAAAACTCATATTTAATCTCAACACTAATGTCCTTCTCGTCAAATCATTATGGTTTTTGACAAGCAGGATGTCACATTTTTCTAACTAAAACACAGACTTTTTCAGTATTACTGTATGTAAGTTAGTTATATGTTTCTGAATATTCATAAACTGGATTCAGTCTTTTATTAGGCATCAAAAATGTATGTAATGTTTAAAGTTTAAGTATCCCACTTTTCTCTCTGTCTTGTAGGTAATAAAGGGGCAGTGGGTGTCTCCTTCATGTTTAATGGAACGTCATTTGGTTTTGTCAACTGTCACCTGACATCTGGTAATGAAAAGATCCACAGGTGAGAGGAAGTGTGTGTGTGTGTGTGTGTGTGTGTGTGTTCGTTCTCATGGATGGTGAAATAGAGCACTCTAGGGGGCAGGGCTTAAACTTCTACCTTTTGAAATTGTTTAGGCGGAACCAGAATTACTTGGACATCTTGCGTCAGCTCTCACGGGGGGACAAACAGCTAAACTCCTTTGACATTTCACTGCGCTTCACACCCCTGTTCTGGTTTGGTGACCTCAACTACAGACTGGACATGGACATACAGGTATACACACACGCACGCACACAGACAAAATTACACACTTTTTATTTATTATAGTTGTCTATTGCATCCGAAGATAACAGGTAATGACAGAGTTGCCATTATTCCGGTCAACATTTCTACCCCCTTCCCCCCTATTGGGGTGAGCAGCACAGAACCTAAATAGGGCAGCACAGGTTCTGCCAAGTGCAGCTGCCATTCAACCCAAGCTTCTAGAGACCATATACCCCATGATGTCGATGTGCAGTGTCCTAATTAGGAGCTTCCATTCTTCATTGCTTCTATTGCCAGACACCTCATTGCTGCCAGTTTTCAACTGGATGTAAGGTCAGATAATGTACACCGTGTTCAGAGGCAGAGGCCTCCAGTAGCAGTATCTTCACCCTGATAAACCCGATAGCAAGATGGCAACTTAGGATGACAAGGTCCCCACCATGGCTGCAGGAGGCTGCCAGAGGTCAGTCTTAAATGCTACCTAATGTATGCCACCAAAACATTGCTTTTCTCTCAGGGTGTGCTTCCCTAGCCTTTGTCTCAGTAAACTTGCCCACAAGGTAGCAGGGTAGTGGCTGCCTGTAAATAACCCCTTGGGACCACTGCAGCTCTGAGATCTTCTGTCTCTGGCCATGGGGAGGCCTGGCAGGAATCTTGGTGAAAGAGTCTATGTACTTACACACAAGGCAGCTTCCTAATTCACCATAAGGGCTAGTCAGGTGCAGCAGCAAATAAGAATGTAAGCGTACAACATACACACGCACACATCTGTTCTGGTTCAGTGACCTCAACTAAAGACTGGACATGGACATACAGATACACACACAAGTATGTAAAACTGAATTAATATGTGATTACGTGCCTGTGTTCTTCTGTTCTCCTTCTGTCTCTTTCACTGGTATATACACACACACACAGGAAATCCTGAACTACATAAACAGGAAGGAGTTTGAGCCGCTGCTGAAGGTGGACCAGCTCAATTTGGAGAGGGAGAAGAACAAGGTCTTCCTCCGCTTTGGTAATTTCTGTCTCTTAATTTGTGGTTAACACAGCTGTGTGATGTGTAGTGCCTCCTGCTGCCTGTGAGGTCCACTTAAAACACACACAGACCTTTTCCTGTCTGTCTCCTTGGTTAGAGCAGAAACTCATTGTTTATTACCACTATAAAAATTTCTAATCAATAAAACTTTGTAGCATATTCAGGTCATGTAATCACAGTCAACCTTAACTTTACTTTCTGTGTGTGTGTGCTTGCCTTCAGTGGAGGAGGAAATCACGTATCCTCCCACGTATCGATATGAGAGAGGATCCAGAGACACCTACGTTTGGCAGAAGCAGAAAGCCACAGGGGTACAATTTTTATGTTAATGCTGTTTAATTAAAGCCTAGATTTGTTTTTATTTAGCTGAAAAACAACAGTTCTGTTTGTATTGTAATTATGATGCATGTAATATAGAACACTACAAGAAACCTAACTGACAAACTTTTCTTTCTGCATTCTCTTTCTTTTTCTGTTTTGAACACTTCCTCTCAGATGAGGACGAATGTGCCATCATGGTGTGACCGGATCCTGTGGAAGTCTTATCCAGAAACACACATCGTCTGTAACTCCTATGGTAAAATTGTTGTGTGATACTGACAGCATTGCACTAACATTCTGCTAAATTTGATGTTCATTACTTTTATAACACATTCGCTGCTACAGAATGTACATCATGTATCATAAATATATCTTAATACTGTAATTTGTAGCTGTTATTGTTTTTGTTGTTATTAACAGCATTAACATTATTTATAACGCATACACCGATCAGCCATAACATTATGACAACCTGCCTAATATTGTGTTGGTCTCCCTTTTGCTACCAATCAGCCCTGATCTGTCGAGTCATGGACTTCACTAGATCCCTGAAGGTGTGCTGTGGTACCTGGCACCAAGATGTTAGCAGCAGATCCTTTAAGTCCTGTAAGTTGTGAGGTGGGGCCTCCATGGATCGGACTTGTTTGTCCAGCACATCCCACAGATGCTGGATTGGATTGAGTTCTGGAGAATTTGGATGCCAAGTCAACACCTCAAACCATTCCTGAACCATTTTTGCTTTATGGCATGTGCATTATCCTGCTGAAAGAGGCCACAGCCATCAGGGAATACCGTTTCGGAAGGGTGTACATGGTCTGCAACAATGCTTAGGTAGGTGGTACTTGTCAAAGTAACATCCACATGGATGGCAGGACCCAAGGTTTCCCAGCAGAACATTGCCCTCCACCATCTTGCCTTCTTCCCATAGTGCATCCTGGTGCAGATAAGCAACGCACCAGACCCTGACTTGTCTGCCGCTATGCAGCCCCATACTCAACAAACTGTGATGCACTGTGTATTCTGACAGCTTTCTATCAGAACACTCATTAACTTCTTTAGCAACTTGAGCAACAGTAGCTCATCTGTTGGATCGGACCACAAGGGCCAGCCTTCGCTCCCCATGTGCATCAATGAGCCTTGGCCGCCCACCACTGTTACTTCCTTGGACCACTTTTGACAGATACTGACCACTGCAGACCGGGAACACCTCACAAGAGCTGCAGTTTTGGAGATGCTCTGATCCAGTGGTCTAGCCATCACAATTTGGCCCTTGTCAAACTCGCTCAAATCCTTACGCTTGCCCATTTTTTCTGCTTCTAACACATCAACATTGCGGACAAAATGTTCACTTGCTGCCTAATATATCCCATTCACTAACAGGTGCCATGATGAGGAGATAATCAGTGTTATTCACTTCACCTCTCACTGCTGATGTTATACCTGATTGGTGTATATTGTATGCGTGTGCGCACATATACGAGAAGGAAACAGAAATGTTTTTTTGTTTTGTTTTTTAAGAAGTTTTCAATCCCCAATGTACCTTTTAACAATCAAAGAGTTTGTGTGAAATTTTGTGGGGTGTTTTTCGATAAAGCTGCTGCTTGAAGCAGTGACCATTAACTAAAAGTTTAAATTATTTAAATGATTGTTTTCTTGTTCCATCTTTCAGGGTGCACAGATGACATAGTCACCAGTGATCACTCACCTGTGTTTGCAACATTTGAGGTGGGCGTGACCTCACAATTTGTCCTCAAAAAAAGGTGAGCCCAAAATTCAAACCCTGATGATCATTAAATTTCCACATTTTCCGTTTATAAATTAGCTTTGCTTCTGAACAAATGTTTCTCATCAGTGACTTTATTAATTAAAAGATTAAAAGAATGTATGGTTAACAGGTGATTTATGAGCAAATTTAGTTTTATTTTAGTCTTTGTAAGCCATTGTTGATTTTTGCTTCTGCAACCTTAAATTCTAGCTGTGATGCTGAATTTTCTTTTCTTTGCTAATGATTATTACAGTTAGCAATTTATTATTATTATTATTATTATTATTATTATTATTATTATTATTATTATGTTCAGTAGGTGTTGCTCTGTGATTTTCAATGTTCACGCACTGACTCACCTGTATGTCATTCTTTTAGGTTTGCCTAAATCCTCAGAGCAGGCATATATTGAGTTTGAGAATATTGAGGCTATCGTTAAGACAGCCAGCAGAACTAAGTTTTTTATTGAGTTCTACTCAACGTGCCTGGAAGGTAAAACAGTCAGTGTTTAATGTTTACACATCGCTAACATGCAGCGTAGATTAAAGCAACTATTAAAATGGAAGTGATGAATGACCTGTGTTGTGTGTTGAAATAATTAATTTAATTATGTGCTAAGAAAATAAAATGTTTTAAATTGAGGTTAAAATGTCTAACACTTGTCATGCACATTTTTAAATAAACATCAGTAATAAGTGAACTAGTAATGTGTGTTTTTCAGCTCTTTTTTTTCTCTTCTCTCTCTTGACAGAGTTTAAAAAGAGTTATGAGAATGACTCTCAGAGTAGTGATAATATAAACTTTCTGCGTGTGAGCTGGTCCTCAAAGCAGCTGACCACACTGAAGCCCATTTTGTCTGACATCGAGTACCTGCAGGACCAACACCTGCTGCTCACTGTCAAATCCCTTGATGGATACGAGTCGTATGGTATGACTGTGTGTGTCTGTGCATGTCTGTGTTTATGCATGTCAGAGGTACGAGATCTATTGTCTGACCTCACTATTTTTTGTTCTGTGTGTGTGTGCGTCTGCATTTGCCTGTGTGTGTGTGTGTGTGTGTGTGTGTGTGTGTGTGTGTGTGTGTGTAGGAGAATGTGTGCTGGCACTGAAGTCAATGATTGGCAGTACAGCTCAGCAGTTCCACACATATCTGTCTCACCGTGGTGAAGAAACCGGCAACATTCGTGGCTCCATGAGGGTCAGGGTGCCTTCTGAGAGAATGGGGACCAGAGAGAGACTATATGGTGAGTGTGAATGTGGGTGGAGGGGATTTTCTTAGATTTTCACAGTCTTCTCTCTCTGAGGCCTTTTGATTTCTTTGTCATCAGGACACTAATCAGGTTCATTCAAGTTTTTTTTTTTTTTTTTAACATACAGCTTTTAACAGGAGTCATCATCATATTGCAGATTTACAGAAATCCAGATATAGATTTAGATCCTAGTGAACAAGCCAGACATGAGACAGTGTTGTGGAAAAACTCCCTGAGACAACCTTGGCTGCGTTTACACTTGGCATTGAAATGTGACCTCTGTCTGGATGTTGTCCACATATGCATTAAAAGGCAAGTTTAAATGCGCTTGTGGTCATAATGTTACCTGGTTAATGTGTCCTGGTTTGGAGTTAGTCGAGGACGCATTGTGATCAGACCTCAGTATCTGTGTGTCTGCATTCACAGGTTGACATCACATAAAACCGCGCCCACTATCATTATTCCTCCTCCTCTCTTCTGAGTCGCCGCACGTAGCTATGTGGTTTTGCGATACAATCGAGGGCGGAGTAGAACACAAATATAATAAAGTTTGCTTTCGCACCTGAAAGTAGCAGAATCATTTATTCTCTGTAAAGTACATGCATTTTCCCACCACAGCTGGCAATGATCCCAGACCCATGGGTTTCTTTTTACTGTTTCCATTATGCCAGCTATCCATCTGAAACCTCCTCATCCTTCTTATTTTACGAGATTTGTAAAATCTCCCATGACTGAAAATGGTTTTTAAATGAAAAACCACCACTTCTGGTCGACTTTGCGGAGCCATTTTTCATCTGCAGACTTATTAAATACACCTGATAAGTGTAAACGCGCCGTGTCCTGGTTGGCTTACGATCCGATCTGCTTGATCGGATTACGGTGATCACATATTGATGCCAAGTGATAAGGAGGAACCCTTCAGAGGAACCAGATTTAAAAGAGAACCAGTACTCCTCTGGGTAACACTGAATACTGCAATTATAAATCATTATATTGTACAGGTGTGAAAGAGTAAAGGTGCACCGTACTGAGTGTGTGAACAGGAAGTTCACTGTGAGCAGACTGTGAATAATAGTCCTGGGATGAACAATACATTCTTTATTGTCTTATTCAACTAAGCACTGGTTGTTCTGTTCTGTTTTGCAGCACTTAATAAAACTATTAAATTCTGATGACACTTACACTGGTTATGTACTTATACTTTCCTTTGTCTTCTCAGAGTGGATCAGTGTAGATAAGGACGAGACCGGAGGGCCAAAAGGGAAAACACTGCCCTCTAGAGCTGTACATGATTACATCAAGTGAGAAAGATGATAGATTTCTCATTGTGGGATTTTAACATGTTACACTCTAAACTGGACACATCTTTTAATCCTTACTGTTTAATTAATTCACTCAATGTTCATTAACTAATTCACTCAATTTACACACAATTATTTTTGTCAAAATAATTTGTGAATTGCTGACTATTAATTATAATTAATGGTAACAATAACAAAGACGTGATGATGATGAAGGTGATGGTGGTTCTCACAGGCCCACACTTGGCAGGAAGGAGCTGAGTAAAGTTTTCAGAGGAGGGAGAAAGAAACACTACAGGACGACCTGCATATACCCACACTACTGCTAAAGAGGAAAACTCACAGATCAGGTATCTGAAGTTGGTCCAAGTTTCAATGACACTCTGTAATAGATTAAGGGAAGTTAGCTTAGCATCAGGCTACTGCTGGCAGACTAATTATTAGCTAAGCTACATGGCTAGCTCATTTCATTTCTGTTAATCCAATTAAACATAAGCTCTGACCTTTTTTCTCATCACATTGTTTAATCATGCTGTGTGTGTGCACGTGCGTGCATGCGTGTGTATGTGTGTTTATTTTTTGACAGGTCGAAGCATGCAGAGTCTGCAGACGGAGATGCCTCTATGTGCAAAAAATAGTTTCAACAACCCCGCCTACTACATTCTTGAGGGTGTTCCTAACCAGTCTGCTGCCTTGGCTTCAGACCTGCTCCCAGGCACTGCCCTCTCTCCACCAGCTTCATCTAAATCACCACCCTCTGCAGGCGGAGCTGGAAAATGCAAAGGTTCCATCCAGGCACGCAAACAGACGGGTGGCCGCCCACCGCAGTCCATTAGCGAGGAGGGGGGATCCTCTGAGGAAGATGGAAGTTGCGGGTTGACCCGCCCACCTCCAGATTTCCCTCCCCCGCCTCTCCCTAAAAGTGCTCATGACATGCCAGACACATCATTTTTTCCAAAAGAAAGCAAACCTCGATCTTCACCCCGATCTGGCAGACATTAAGATTTCAGCATCTGTTCCCTCTAAGCCTCTTCCGTCCCCCAGCTTTGCCACACCTCCTACAGGAGGCGCAGCTTTCAGTTTGGACACTTCACCAGGGCACTCAGCTTTTAGAAGAGGAGGTGGGGCTTCTGGAGCTGATGACCAATCATGTTCAGTACTTCATTTGGCCAAGAAACTGAGTGAAGTGGAATATGTGGCCGGGGTTGGAAGTGTTGGAGGGGCAGCACTTAAAGGGGGCCGAGGTTTGGGATTTAGTGAAAGCTGTCGCACTTTTCCCCCTCGCTCCATCCCAGAAGAGATCATGGATGAGGACCTACCAGAGGAGGTGAGGGGGTAGGGAAGAGGTTCCTTAGGTGTTTTTGTCTGTTTTTCTGTGGCTGTCTTGTCTCCCTCTCTCATTTTGTCTCTCATAATTTGTACAATTTTTTAACACTTCCAGTCTGTTATATTCTCCATTAATGTGTGTGTGTATGTGTGCGTTTAGGCTCTGTGGCAGGGTGGTAGCAGCAGTAGCAGTCTGTCAGTGGACTCCAGCGTGGGTGAGTGGCTACAGAGACTCGGACTGGAGCGCTATGAGGAGGGACTGCTGAGGAATGGCTGGGACGACCTTGAGTTCCTCAGGTAACTCTCACACATACACATGTTTCGTGTTTATAATGATGTCCAATTAGATGTTTCTTAAAAGTGCTGACTGTCATTATAAACAGATTTAAAAATGCTAGAATTTGTGAATATATGTATGAATATGTAAATTGGAAATGCTGCCACATTTGTCTGCCATCCAAAACCTACATTCATGTTGCCTATGTTGTTACTCTGCTTATTTACTGCTGGTTAAATGCCAAATATTTTACAGATAATAAAATCTAACATTTCTAGATGTTTACACTAGCAGAGCAAAAATAAACAGAATATTTACCCATACTCTGTTATTCATTATTAATTTCTTTTGTGTAGAACTGTTCTATAGTGAATATCCATGTGGCTGTGGTGACATGTAGCATTCACCCTGTGGACACATGTCTGTGCTGTGCTGATATTCAGTAGATTTGCACTATTTCATGTGCAACATTGCTTAAGTACTGCATGTCTGGTTGTGATATTTTAATTGAGTCACTAATTTTTGGGGGTTTGTTTTGTATATGATTTCCATGGTTATGGTGTAGCTGCAGATTTATTTTTTGTTCCTGTAGTCATTCCTGCTTATGTCTGTGCAAAGTCTCTGATAACTCCCAAACTCAGCAACACTTTATTGGATTTCTAATAAATTTTCTAAGTATTTCCTTCTTTCACTGATGACATAAACAAACTGTTTGCAGTGACATCACTGAAGAGGACCTGGAGGAGGCGGGAATTCTAGACTCCGCCCACAAGAAGATTCTTTTGGCCAGTTTGAGACAACAGCAGCAGAAGTGAGCAGAAAAACTGCTTCATCACTAACATCATCTTTATCCTCTGTCTTCATCTCCCACTCAACAGTGTTTAAAGAAAAGTCAACATTTCAGACACATTGAGTTTCACTACAGGCTGCATACCTGCAATGGGGATCAACTTTCTGTTTCCTGACAGAGGAAGAAGTGATCTCATCAGAGCGTGTCTGAGAGCTTCGTCCACATTCCTTAAGTTTTCTCTGTTGGGTGACTGGCTTGTTTAGTTTACTATTTTAGTGTTAATGATTTTAATAAAGAAAAGGGAAAGAAAGAAGCCAAATTTGTGTGTGTGTGTGTGTGTGTGTGTGTGTGTGTGTGTGTGTGTGTGTTCTGAGGCGTTTCTAGAGTGAATACACTTTGTGGCTTGTGGCTCTGTTTTCTTGAAAATCCTGAAAGTTGAACACTAGTGTTAATGTGTCTGGGAATCGTGTGGTTTATAAAAGACCAACACAATGTAAATGTTAAATGTTTGGGAGCGTTAGCACAGTTAATGGTTTTTTATTATTATTTTTTAGCGCACACTATATCATAATAATCTCCGTGTTATCGGAAGTAGCCACCAGCGGTGCTGCAGATTTTTTTTTAAGGGATTTATGTATGTTACGAGTTAGTCGGTGCAGTGGAGAGGGAAACTGACCCCGGTCTGAATCAGCCCCAATCTGTAATGTAAGTGAGGAAAAACGCTGAGTGTTTGTAACAGATTTGTCCAGATAATTGAACATGAAATTTACTCTAACCCACCACATACTGTTCACTGTAGAGTTAGTCTCAAAGTCTAATGTGCTTTATGCTGTGTGAGTGTATATATGTGTGTTAAAATTGTGCCATGTTTTAATTTTTAAACAAATTCTCTGTGTTCAGTTTATGTCGCAGTTTGTAACTTTGTTTTTATTAATGACTTTAAGTTAATATTTGTGAATTGGCGTCGAATGACTTCATGTGAATAAAAAACTAACTGATGTCACTGCGTCCTGTGATTGGTCGAAGCGGTGAGGGGCGGTGCTTCACAGGGATCTGTCGTTAAAGTTTATATTGTAAATTTTCTCACGTTTATTTACATATAAATACCTGAATCTTATTTCAAGAAAAAAAAATTCTTTACTTCAATTAGAATTCTGAAAATCTAGCTGGACAAAGTGTATAAAAATGTTACTACGAATTTTATTTGTCGCTTCTGAGTGAGACCTTGTGTTATTCACATCAGAGAACATGTTTTCACAGTACATAAAAACAGGGATTTGTAAAGAGGAACTTGGACAGTTAAAGTTACTTGTAAACCTCTGTGAATGTGAGACCGTCTGATACAGGGTTCTACGCAGTTTCACCCTGATAGACAAATTCTAGATTTAACACGTCTTTATTAGATTAGGGTTTAATAGACTATAATGGAGTTTTATGAGTGGAGTTTGTTTAAAAGCGAATTGTGTGTTTGTTGTATAAAGTTGTGTGTAGTTTAATTCATTCACATATAAGCTATAATTTATTCTGTATCTCAATTTCTGTGTTTTTAAGTCTCTGAACAAAATTAATGATTCATTTATTTATAAATGAGGCTGACTTTACATTATAAATCACAAAAACACTGCACACTGATTAATTACTGCAGAGCCTTTTAATTTAATCTACATTCATATTTTCCTACTGTTTCTAATTAAATAGTTTCTTACTGAAAAATGTAAATATACAGTATGTCTGCTAACAATAACTAAAAATATTCATTTTAGACAAATCAAGCAAAATGAATAAATTAGTGGTTACAATTTACTTTATTAACGTAAATCCTTACAGCTTTACACACAACTATTACGCCACATATATTGAATGTATATATTAAAGAGATCTGATCTGATGTTGAGGAGATCTGTGAAATTGATTATATCCAATAAAACGAGTCTAACATTATCCTCTAAATAACAACCGGGAGTCCAGCTCTAACGGGAGAAAAATCTAATACAATTCAGGAGGACGTAGTAGAGGGAGTAAACATCGTGCGTGATGTGTGTGCAGTCTTATATCATAATCATTCTGTTTATTGTAATGTTGATCGTGTTTTCATCATCGACGAGGCAAAATAACAGATTTTGAGAATTATCAAAATTTGCTTCATGGAGTTTCTGTTTTTGATTCTTTGTCTTGTTTCTTTTTTAACAGAAATTGAAAAATAAATGAAAGATTATGGAAGAAAGTCTGATTAAAGCAGATAATCAGCATAATATGTTCTGTTTTATTTTATTTATTTATTTATTTATTTATTTATTTATTTATTTATTTATTTATTTATTTATTTATTTATTATTATTATTATTATTATTATTATTATTATTATTATTATTATTATTATTATTATTATTATTATTTAATCTGTGTTTGAAAAATCTTTTCGTGTCATCACTTCGTCTGAAGATTTTAAAGAAATTCTGAAAGTCCTTATTAATGTGAAAGTTAGATTTAATGATAGCGTGAATAACCTTTTATAAGTATAGATACATAAAAAGATAAAGGTGAAGAAGGTGTATTGCAGATTTCAACCTCACACAGAGACAGTGCTTTAAATTGAGTTTATTTTGTCCACTTTTACACAGTGCCTTTAATGAACGCTTTCAACAGGTTTTGTCCCAAATCACAATTCAGCACTAAACAGTGTGTATGACAGTGTGTTAACATTGTGGTTAACACTTCGGAGCGTTATTTAAACACACTAGTTAGTGAGGAAGTGTGCGGTTTGCGACGCGACCCCTCTGTGCTGCCTGCGTGAATGAAGCAGCAACATAAAAAAACAGAACCTACCCAATATTTATATTACTATTTACAAAATATTTTCATGTTCTAGTATTTTAAGAGGTTTACTGAAAAACTGAAGTAATAACATTTGCTTTAAAAATAAAAAATAACCCCAGTATCTCCCCTAATTTTCAATAAATTAATGTTAATTTGCTCAGTTTGAGAAATCATACTCGTGGAAAAGTAAATAGCAGAATAAATCACTTCAGATTGGGGACACCGCTTAGCTTCGTGTGCTAATGCTAATGCAAAAAGATCAGCAAAAAGCAAAGTGTTCGTGTCAGTGACAGAACTTATGCCCACGATGCATTGCGCGCTTTGTTCTAATGTAAACGGCTCATTTAATGCAGTGTGAGATTTTCCTGAATTAGGGGCAGAACCTCGGAAAACAGAATAAAGAACCCTTAAATGTTCCACGTTGGACACACAGTGCACTGCACTAGCTGCAGAAAACAGTCTGATTAAACTCCTCTGCATTACAACACATTAAAACAAAAGCGCACAGAGGAACTAAATCTTTGTATCCATAAAGAACCTTCAGATGAACTGAGGAATAATTTGCTGCCATTATTCTTTTTTTCTGAAAGAGTGTGATGTGATCAGTTATAAATCAAATTAATAATGGTTCTCTTTATGGTATGACTCAAAAGAACCTTTTCTAGAGTGTAGTGAGGGATTAAAGAGCAGTTTGGGACACGCTCCAGTGAGGAACTCACAATATAGTGCATTTATGTAGGGAACTTTTAGTCATTAGAACGCTATAAAATTTGCTACAGCACTTAATATGGAGAATTAGCTGAATTCTAAAAAGCCATATTAAATTAATAAAGAATAGTTCTTTACAGCCCGAGTAGTGCACTCTGTGTCTAAAAGTGAGTCTTCAGTGTGAATAAAGTTCTTCCGGTTGAGATTCATCAGAAACCATTCAGGTGTGAAACGGTGTTGTTCATTTTATAAGAAAATACGCCATAACTCCCCATCTTCATCCTAACCACGCCCATAACACCCGCCCAAGCTCCACCCTAACACGCCCTAAATCGATCGCTAACCTTAATTTATAAAAACAATATTTTGAAAGTTCGTACAGGAGTATAAACATATTTTATTTGGGTTAAATGTGAGACTGTGAGACAGGTTGTTTCAGTAAGTGTGGATGCAACCGTCTTCTTTTTAGGGACCCATTAAGTGCACCCGATCCAGAGGGGGACACCTGCCCTGTGCATAGTAGGGCCCAGTTCCATAATCCCTACAGCAAATGCGGATTCCTTATAGATTTATTTTAGTGTAGTGCATTATGTAATGAACATACATGAACATGTCGCAGTTTTACACACAGGACCGAGCTTGCTCTGTCCCAAACAGCACTGAATAAAGTGCGAAAATTGTCTGAATGGAGACCGAAATCGCCGCCGAGTCCAACACGAAACTATAAATAATAGCCGAGTCCAGCTCTAATGGAAATAAAAAATCGAATAAAACTCAGGAGGAAGTGGTGGAGAGAAGAGAGTAAACTACGCGCTAAGTGTGTGTGTGTGTGTGTGTGTGTGTGTGTGTGTGTGTGTGTGTGTGTGTGTGAGTGAGTGAGTGTGAGTGTGTGTGTGTGTGTGTGTGTGTGTGTGTGTGTGTGTGTGTGTGTGTGTGTGTGTTTAAAACAGGTTGGTCTTGAGCGCGCCCGGTTTTCTGTGGAATGACGAGAGCACGCCAGCAAACGGTCCGGCGCTCGCGCTGTCTCCGGGCTGCCAGCTCTTCAGCAGGTCTGGAGCGGGAGCTGGAGCAGCAGAACCGACACCGGGCCACGCTGGAGATTTAAGCGCGTGGTGCATAGACGGCGAGTTGGAGGTGTTGCCAAAGCCGCCGGATGACGGACTGGGGCTCAGGCTGCTCGCGCCTGGACTGCCCGTGGTGTTGGCCGAGCTCGGTAGGGACGCTGTGCTGTCTGGTGTTGGGCTGCACGTGGACTCTTTAGACTCGTCATCCTCGGATGATGCCCGTGCTTCGCCCGGTTTTTTGGACGTAACACTGGCGTTTCCAGTGTTTCCGCCGCCCTTTGCGTTGGCTGCGCGCTCCTGCTTGCGAAATTTCGCGCGTCGGTTCTGGAACCACACCTGCACCATGACGAGTTAAAACGTCGTTATTTATATAAACCGTTAATACAATAAATTTAGTTCTTAACTTCCACATTTATAACAACAAATAAAAGCATGAACTACAGAACCTTAACCTTCAGTTATCAGAACATAAACATCCTGCACAGTACTCAGGTTAGTGTTAATCCGGTTTATTATACACAGCTGGGAAATACACACAGTCAATAATAATAATAATAATAATAATAATAATAATAATAATAATAATAATAATAATAATAATAATAATAATTTAAAAAAAACCTGGACTCTGGCCTCGGTAAGGTCGATCTTGAGCGCAAGCTCCTCGCGGGTGTAGATGTCAGGGTAGTGCGTTTCAGCAAAAACGCGCTCGAGCTCTTTCAGCTGAGAGCTCGTGAAGGTGGTGCGGACCCGCCGTTGCTTCCGCTTCTCATTCAGACCGGAAGGGTCCGAGAAGAATTTAAAAGGGAACTGTGAGAAGACAGACAGCGCGGGCACCGGGGTTAATAATAATAATAATAATAATAATAATAATAATAATAATAATAATAAAAATTATTATTATTATTATTATTATTATTATTATTATTATTATTATTATTATTATTATTATTATTTATTTATTTATTTATTTATTTTTATTATTATTATTATTATTTTTAAAAAAGGAGAAGGAGAAGAAGACTAACTTTTTCGTTCCCTTTTGTATCTTTTCCTTTTTATCCTTCTTATTCTTTTTTTATTATTTATTATTTTAGTTCCTTTTAATGGACCTTTAATGGATAACACATTTCCTACTATAATATTATTTTATAAAATAATTACGTTAAAGTATGGATCAGCATCGCTGCTGTTAATTAACTTTGTTCTTTTGTTTCCCATTTTTCTCTAAAACAGTTTTAAATAGAATGATCATGAAATAAACGAAGTCACGTCATAACGCGTCATTTACATATGATTTATGTAATTATGCCCCTTTTTCTTCTTCTTCTTCTTCTTCTTCTTTTTTATTATTATTATTATTATTATTTTTATTAATGAATATAGCATTTCAGTGCATACTTTAAAACTCGTGCATTATTTCTGTGTATTTTTTTCAGGGTAATTATTGATATTAAACATAATCATTATGATAATTCTCAGATTTACTCTAGATGCCTGTAACATTCAGAGAGTCCCAGAGAGAGAGCCGTAGAGCGCGCTCTGCTCCGGTACTTACCCGCGGGGTATGGTGTGGGCTGGTGCTCGCGCAGTGCGCCGAGGCTGCAGCTGGCTGTACCGAGTGGCGCGCAGCCCGGGTTCGCGCCGAAGCTCGTGCGGATCGGGTTGTACTGGAACGTGTTTGCCTGACTGCACGAGCTAAAGTCCGCGTACGCTGACGCCTCCATCGCTGCCATGCACGAGTCA
>JAUCMX010000011.1:4542285-4557285 GCA_033459395.1 Hemibagrus guttatus
GGCCCAACTGGAGCTGTGCAAACTTAATCTAATTAAACTCACACTAAACTAATTAGCCTGCAATCTGCCACGCGCGCTGTCCCGGAGCTACTGCTCTGAATCCTGCACCGAGTTCTCTCTCTCTTTATTCTGTCTGAAAGAGGAGAAGGGGGTATATGGGGTGGGGTGGGGTGGGGTGGGGTGGGGTTAGTGTGTGTTGGGGGTGTAAGCGTGGTTTTTAAAGAAAGGGTCTTTTATTACACTAATTTTTGAAAGAAAAGAACAATACTACACACTGTCACATGCCGTATGCTCAGTGTGCTCGCACGCGTGTTTGTCTCGTTAACCATCCCGGAAATGTCGAGGTTACAACGCGCTTTATTTCCGCTCTCACACTCAGCACTCAAATGCAAGCTTGCGCCGTTACCATAGTAACACAACAGCCATATTTTCGTGTAAATTATCTGAAAATAATCAAAGGAAACGGAAACTCATCAGCTCTTTTACGTCACTTTCCCTAGAGCTTTCACTTCCTGGACTCTAAAACTTAAATCTTCCACTGAGAAGAGTTTAGAAACATTCTTACTGAAATTGTTTGACTAGTGCACTACATCTCACTGAATGTGCACACACTAGTGCATGGTCTGAGACATACGCAGTCCTGCTGTGGGATGTAAATGAAATAAATGTAACATAACATAAACTTTTAAATGGTCATTCTGAGACAGACCAGCCTGATGCCAAGAATGTAAAGACAGTTCATCTTTATTAATCTTCAATATTGAGTTTTAATTTTGCATTTATTAATAATGAATCCTAGTCACTAATTTCTTTTATGCATTCCGAGAATCTCATTATGTGTGGCTTAATTTGTCACTTCTTAATTTTAATCAGGTTTATTATACTTTTTATTACCTTATTTAGATTTACATCATGGCTCATGCACATGAATGTGTAAAAATGGCCTTTAAAAAAATATGGTCAGTCGTTGATTTGGTGAAATTTTCTTCTGTAGGATGTTTATGTAATATTTAAGAAATGAGTCTCCACTGTCAGCACTTTGCATCAATCAGAGGTGAAGTGGTAACTTTAAGTTTTCCAACATCATCGGGACAGCGGAGTTTACTCTTCTTTCTGGTTTCTCAGGAAGCTGCATTTTCTTTGTCTTATTTTAATTCACTTTATTTGTATAGCACTTTTAACAGTGAACATTGTCTCAAATCAGCTTTACAGAAGTAAAGAAACAGAAAAAATGCTTTTAACGTTACTATTTATCCCTAACATTTGTCCCTAATGAGAAGCTTGATGCAACGGTGGTGAGGAAAATCTTGCTGAGATGGTATGAGTAAAAAACCTTGAGAGGAACCAGGTTCAGAAGGAAACCCATCCTCATTTGGTTGACACTGGACAGTCAATAATGTAACTGTTGATAATATCCTTTCAACAGTTTATAGTCATGTGGAATTGTGCAACCAAGAGCTCCTGAGGGTCAGTGAAGTTTCTGAGCTCATTATAGACTTAGCACTAAATCCTTGACTGATTTAATGGCAGTTCAGAGACGGTGTGATAATCTCCAAGTGGTTCTGTCCACAGCAGTCCCCTGATCACAGGCTGACCACACAGATCTATCCCCACCATCAGTGAGCACCACCAAGTGACGAGACTCCACTCGTAGAGAGTCTGGATGGATCAGGCAGGTCCGGAAAGAAGAAGTGGTCAAACTGGAAACCCAGAACACTGGGAGCACTGGGTGGATGTATAGCTCGACAGAGAGAGAGAGAGAGAGAGAGAGAGAAAGAGAGAGAGAGAGAGAGAGAGAGAGAGAGAGAGGATATTAGGTATTCTTATAAGAATTAAGACAATGCAGATAATGTGCAGGCAGGGACTCTGGCAAGACTAGCTATGACATCATAACTAAAAAGGAGAACCAGTAGGTGACAGACATGAAGGCTTCCCGGGACATCCCTTCCCGGGTCAGCAAACCTGAGCGACTTGCGAGGGTGGTAAGGCGACAGCATCCAAACATCCCGGTACACCAAACACTCTATGCCCATGAACCTTCCAGATCAGCTCCCTTACATAAGAAAAACTATACATTGAAAGCTTGACTAAACAAATGTGTCTTCAGCCTAGACTTAAACATTGAAACTGTGTCTGAATCCCAAACACTAATTGGAAGGCTATTCCATAACTGTGGCGCTTTGTAAGAAAAAGCTTTGCCCCCCTGCTGTAGCCTTTGCTACTTGAGGTACTAGCAAATAACCTGCACCGTTTCATGCAAAAGAAAAAAAAACACTTGAGGATGTGCTGTAATAGGAAAATAACTTTTGAGTTGTATCAGTAACAATAGTGTAGATTTGTTGTAACCACTCAAAAGCTCTGGTGAAGATAAAGCATAGCCGAGTGGCTAAAATCTGCTAATGTCCAATAATATCTGCTGCTGATGTCTGTTAGCTGATATACAATAGATTAACAGAACTGTTTTATTTAGAACAAATGACTTATACACAACCATCAGGTTGGTTAGTGAGTCGTTTAAAATGCTTATTTTTGAATATTAATATTTAAAAATATGAACAAGTTGACTTTTATTATCAAGTTCAGACTGTAATGGCTAAAATACATAAATAACAACCACGGTGGCTTGGTGGTTAGCACGTTTGCCTTTGGGGGTTCGATTCTTGCCTCCGCCGTGTGTGTGTGGAGTTTGCATGTTCTCCCTGTGCCTCGGGGGTTTCCTCCGGGTACACCGGTTTTCTCCCCCGGTCCAAAGACATGCCTCGTAGGTTGATTAGCATCTCTAAATTGTCCATAGTGTGTGTGTGTGTGTGTGTGTGTGTGTGTGTGTGTGTGTGTGTGTGTGTGTGTGTGTGTGTGTGTGTGTGTGTGTGTGTGTGTGTGTGCCCTGCGGTGGGTTGGCACTCCGTCCAGAGTGTATCCTGCCTTGATGCCCGATGACGCCTGAGATCCCCGTGACCCGAGAATAGATCGTATAAGCGGTAGACAATGAATGAAAAAATCTTCATTCATGAAGTGTTTAACATGCAGCATCTAAAGCATGAAGAAAAAAAACAACACAAGCATAACCAAACAACATTTAATTTTACAATCTAACCTAACATAATAAAATATATAAAACAAAAATTAAAATGAACTGAAAGCATAACAACAGAATCATCTGTGAGTAAATGTAAAATAAATAAAATAATGTTTTTACTTTAGTAAACACCTTTTTTTGTCGTTGTTTTAAATTTGTGAGTAATAAAGAATTCTTATTTAATGGGTTTATTGAATAAAATAAAAAACTTTTTCAGCTCTTTGTGAATTGCTGAATTGCTGAAGCTGTAGCCAAAATGTAATGGAAGCTTATGGCCACCAGTTTAGCATGGGATGCTAAATGCAGTAAGCATAAAGGATGAATAAAATGATATGAAATGGTGGTTTTATTTTGGAAATTGCATTGAGGGTAAGAAATAGGAAAAGTTGAGATGGATAGAAATGTCTCTGTACAAATGTGTGTGTGTGTGTGTGTGAGAGAGAGAGAAGAATTAAAGGAAGGAGAAATGCTGTTAGACAGAAATAAAAACTCCTCTGAACTCAGAAATAGAGTGTGTGATAGAAAGTGTGTGATAGAAAGTGTGTGTGCGAGTGAGTGTGAGAGACAGACAGAGAAATGCGTCTAAACCTCCCCGGACTTGAAGCACTTTTCTGTCTCGCTCTCTAACTGAATTTGACAGAACGATTTTTTTGTGCAGTAACACTTAGCACACTCCGTCTCCTTCACAAATGGACTCCGGCCTGTCATCCAATATTCCCGTCTCCCAATATCCCCATCTTCCCTGCGCCTCTGTCTCCGTCTCAGCACTTTTCTGTCCAAAAGTGTCTCTGCTTACTATAAACCGATACTTTAAGCTTGTCTCGCCCGAGTTTCTGACCGTTAGCAATGACATCAAGAGAAGAGAGAAAGAGAAAGAAAACTCTCCCTCAAACACACACACACATGTGGAGGAGGGACGTGTGTGTGTGTGTGGTCAGTGGAATAGCCCGCATGCCACTGCAGTGTGTTTTAATGTTAATTGGTTCTCAGTTGGAAGGAAGCAAGGTTCTACATGTGTATGGAGGGATGCTGTGAAACAGAGGAATGTGTTCCTCTCTGACTGCTTCTGTTCATCTCCTCATTAAAACACACACACACACACACACACACACACACACGCTTCAAATTCTTGGCCAAAATATTTCCACCGTGTTTTAGCAGCAGGCTTCTTTAAATTTCATGGTCTTTAATTCAATTAAACAAACATACATGCCTGCACACACACACTCACTCACTCACACATACACATACATACACCACACACACATGCACACACGCACACAAACACACACAGGATTCATGAAATTTATTTGAATGAACCAGAATGACAAAGCAACATGTGCAGATTCATTAATTAAAAAATGAATTAATTCTACACAGCTCAATTTAAACACAACACACACACACACACACACACACACACACACACACACACACACACACACTCTTATGGTTTTACAGTTATACTTTAAAAGTGTGCATGTGTTTTTTTTATATTTCCTTACAGCAGCAAGGAGAAGCATTTCATTTACTTCTACGCTGAATTTATTTAACTGCAGCTTTAAAGCACTGACTGCGACTGAAATATATCTGTAATAGATATTCTATAATAAAATAAATCTATATAAAGATGATAGATTATGGGTCTGGATTGTGGTTAAGGCTCTGCGTTGTTGATCAGGGAATCAGGGTTCAAGCACCAGTATCACCAAGCTCCACTTTTGGGCAACTGAGCCAAGCCCTTAACCCTCTCTGCTCCAGGGGCGCTGTGTCATAGCTGCCCCTGTGCTCTGAGCCCAACTTCCTCAGTTGGGATATGTGAAGAAAAGAATTCCACTGTGCTGTAATGTATATTATTATTTATAATAATAAAAAAAGCTTCTTCATATCTATAATAAAATAAATATTCCTGCACTCTTACTCATATTTATTGACTTTCTTAATCCCAGTGTGTGACAGTGATTATAAGTGTGAAGGTTAAGTGGAACAGATCGAAAGTTTCTATTTTGTGAATCAACATGTGGCAATAAATTATTATAAAGTATTATAGTTATAAGATTATTATTATTGTTATTTTAATAAAATGTGTTAAAAAACCTTTACTGCTATAACATCTTTCACTTCACCACATCAGATATTTTACAACCATTTTACCAAAAACCTGCTTACATCATCAGTAAAGAATATAATGAAAATGAAACTGTTTTTATTGACTAACTGACTTTCCACAAATATTAATCATCAATATTTTATTTTTAAATAATATTTGTATACATTTTTTATTGATTTGTGTATTTATTATATATTTTTTTATTTATTTGTGGCATCTCCACAGTGATGTCAGATTATGAAGGTTTCAATCTCACAACCTGATCAACAGCCCAAAGTATGAATCGCTGCTGAACCAGTTGTGCAGAATTTCCTTGTTTCTGAAAAATAATGACACCAGAACAGTCTTTTCATCTTCTGAACAGAACCTTGACCTTTCAGAAGCAGTGTATATAATGTCCAGCGTGTTGGTGCTTCTAGGACAACGAGTCTCTTCATCAGGAATAACAACGTTACAGATGAATCACTCAGGAGATCAGCAGGAGGTCAGCGGGTGTTTAACAGGAGGTTAGTGGGTGTTTAATAGGAAGTTAGTAAGCGTTTTTATGGGAGGTCCACAGGTGTTTAGGAACAAGTTAGCGCCAGTATGCCACCTGCTGCTGCTCTGGGTTTTGTGGTTGACGGATTTCCAGCTTTCGTGTTTTGCTGTCTTTATCCACTATCTCCAGGCGGAGCGAAGGGCTCCCTTGTTCCTCCTCCTTGTCTCCCAGTTCTCCATCTACGGTGAGGCGGAGCGTGCAGCCTTTAGGGAGGAGCTCCTGCTCATATGCTGCTGCTAATTGGTTCACCACCCGACGCTCCACCTACAAAACCAATGCAGCGTTAATGCAGAGTTTGTCAAACGTTGCAGCAGATTTCCTCTTAAACTGAACATTTAGACAATATTCTGCGATTATTAAAAGTATTTTATTTACTAAAAATAATAAATAAATTATATTGTATTTTAGGTATCTTTTTCTGATGTTACAGCATTTCATTACCTACAATTCAATTTCAATTCAATTTATAAAATTGAATTGAAAGTAGAGAAAGTAGAGAAAACAGAGAAAGGAGAATTTTTAAATTAAATTATTAAACTATTTTATCACTATTTTATCTACAGCATTATCACACACATTTACTCACTGGTTTAGTGCTAAAGTGAATAGAAATAAAATAAAAAACAATTATTAAAACAATTTATGTGAAGAAATCTTAAACAATTTCTTAATTTTTACATTAATTCCTAAATAAGTAAAATGTATTTTTTGCTTTAAAATCCAACAGCAAGCCTGACATCACAGGGAAAAAGTTTACACACACACACACACACACACACACACCTCCCCAGTCCGGAAGCCAATATCAGTGTATAGAGCCTCCAATCCAATAAGGACCATTATTGTTTCTTCTCCTCATATTTCTCTCTTCCTGACACCCTGGTGTGTGTTTAGCTCTGTATGTGTGTGTGTTTGTGAGTGTGTGCATGTGTGTGAGTGCGTGTGTGCAGTATTGATTAGTCTATTGTGTATCGATGATGTTATTGATTAGTTGTGTACCTCATGTTTGATGGAGCGAGCGCCGTAGTGCAGGTTGTATCCTCGAGTCAGCAGCTCCAGCACGCCTCGCTCCCACAGCAGGGTGATGTCGTGCCTCTGTTTGGCCTGAGGAAAAAAAAAAACAAAAACTGAGGACTGAGTGTAAAACTGAACCGTGTGTGTGTGTGTATGAGAAAGAGAAAGACAGCTTCAGTTTAACCTCCTTCACATTAAATCCACAGTGATATCCAGTAAGGGAATTTAATCCGGTTTCGATACAGGGCTATTGGCTCTGATCATGGCTCAGTGCTGGGTTTTAAATTCACAACTTTCTGATCCTGAGCACTGACCCTGTAACTGACATCATCATAGCACCAGCACTGAGACTCTAAACACACACTGAAAATGTTTTAACTTATCTGTGAATTTCTTTTGGAGTTTCCTCTCCAAATATATAAGAGAAAGAGGGGTGTGTGTGTGTGTTTAGTTTTATATTATATTATATTATATATTATTTATATATATATATATATATATATATATATATATATATATATATATATATATATATATATATATATATATATATATACATACATATACACACACACACATACACACATACATACACACACACACACACACACACAGATAAGGCATAACATTATGATCACTGAGAGGTGAAGTGAACAACACTGGTGATCTCCTCATCATGGCACCTGTTAGTGGGTGGGATATATTAGGCAGCAGGTGAACATTTTGTCTGCAAAGTTGATGTGTTAGAAACAGGAAAAATGGACAAGCGTAAGGATTTGAGCGAGTTTGACAAGGGCCAAATTGTGATGGCTAGACCACTGGATCAGAACATCTCCAAAACTGCAGCTCTTGTGGGGTGTTCCCGGTCTGCAGTGGTCAGTATCTATCAAAAGTGGTCCAAGGAAGGAACAGTGGTGAACCGGTGACAAGGTCATGGGCGGGCAAGACTCATTGATGCACGTGGGGAGTGAAGGCTGGCCCATGTGGTCCGATCCAACAGACGAGCTACTGTTGCTCAAACTGCTGAAGAAGTTAATACTGGTTCTGATTGAAAGGTGTCAGAATACACAGAGCATCACAGTTTGTTGTGTATGGTGCTGCATAGCTGCAGACCAGTTAGGGTTCCCATGCTGGCCCCTGTGCACCGCCAAAAGAGCCAACAATGGGCATGTGAGCATCAGAACTGGACCACAGTGCAATGGAAGAAGGTGGCCTGGTCTGATGAATCATGTTTTCTTTTACATCACATGGATGGCCGGGTGCGTGTGCGTCGCTTACCTGGGGAACACATGGCACCAGGATGCACTATGGGAGGAAGACAAGTTGGTGGAGGCAGTGTCATGATTTGAGCAATGTTCTGCTGGGAAACGTTGGGTCCTGCTGTCCATGTGGATGTTACTTTGACATTGGCATTATTGCAGACCATGTACATCCTTTCATGGAAACAGTATTCCTTGATGGCTGTGGCCTCTTTCAGCAGGATAATGCACCGTGCCATAAAGCAAAAATGGTTCAGGAATGGTTTGATGAGCACAACAACAAGAACAACAACACACATACACAGCTAAACACACACTCGCTATAGTCTGTGTGTATGTGTTTGTGTGTGAGACAGAAATGGAGTTTTATTCATATTTAAATATTTATAAATGGCCCACATGTTAACCTCACTAATACGATTACAGTCATCAGCCTGTATCGATTCCCTCTGTGTGTGTGTGTGTGTGTGTGTGTGTGTAGGTATAGAGCCATTTCTCTTTGTGCCGTTGATATAAAGTACACCAATAAACACATTAAACACACACACACACAAAAACCTTTTAACTGTCAGTTGCATGCACACACACACACACATACAGACACAAACATACATACACACGCACACCAGTGTGCACACACACAAACACAGTACCTTTTTAGCCCAGTAGTTGAGCTCTTTGCTGACGAGCTGAATGAGCTCCGAGGGGCAGAAAGGCAAAAAGTAAACGATTTCGTTAATTCGTCCCAGAAATTCGTCGCGCCTGAACTGGGCCTGAAACGACATATCACCATTCACAACCCGTGTGTGTGTGTGTTGGTAACCAGCACTAAAACAGCACTTGGTTCGGTCAGGATTTATTTACTCACCATATACATACACTATATTGCCAAAAGTTTTGGGACATCTGCCTTTACATGCACATGAACTTTAATGACATCCCATTCTTAGGGTTTAATATGGAGTTGGCCCACTCGTTGCAGCTATAACAGCTTCAACTCTTCTGGGAAGACTTTCCACAAGGTTTAGGAGTGTGTTTATGGGAATTTTTGACCATTCCTCTAGAAGCACATTTGTGAGGTCAGGCACTGATGTTGGACGAGAAGGCCTGGCTCGCAGTCTCCGCTCTAATTCATCCTAAAGGTGTTCTATATGGGGTTGAGGTCAGGACAAGTTCCTCCACATGAAACTCACTCATCCATGTCTTTATGGACCTTGCTTTGTGCACTGGTGTGCAGTCATGTTGGAACAGGAAGGGGTCATCCCCAAACTGTTCCCACAATGTTGGGAGCATGAAATTGTCCAAAATGTCTTAGCATGCTGAAGCATTAAGAGTTCCTTTCACTGGAACTAAGGGACCAAGCCCAACCCCTGAAACACAACCCCACACCATATTCCCCCCTCCACCAAACTTTATACTTGCACAATGCACAATGCAGTCAGGCAAGTAGTGTTCTCCTGGCAACTGCCAAACCCAAACTCGTCCATCGGATTGCCAGACAGAGAAGCGTGACTGGTCTGGACTGGACTCTAGAGTCCAGTGGCTGTGTGCTTTACACCACTGCATCTGACATTTTGCATTGCACTTGGTGATGTAAGGCTTGGATGCAGCTGCTTGGCCATGAAAACCTGTTCCATGAAGCTCTCTACACACTGTTCTTGAGCTAATCTGAAGGCCACACAAAGTTTGGAGGTCTGTAGCTACTGACTAGAAGAAAGAAGAAAGAAGGCAACTTCTGCGCACTGTGCGCCTCAGCATGCGCTGACCCCGCTCTGTGATTTTACGTGGCCTACAACTTCGTGGCTGACTTTCTGTTGTTCCCAATTGTTTCCACTTTATTATAATGCCACTAACAGTTAACCGTGGAATATTTAGTAGTGAGGAAATTTCACGGATGGACTTATTGCACAGGTGGCAACCTATCACGGTACCACACTTGAATTCACTGAGCTCCTGAGAGCGACCCATTCTTTCACAAATGTTTGTAGAAGCTGTCTGCATGCCTAGTTGATTTTTTTAATTTATTTTTTATTTTATTTTTTTATTTCAACACCTGAGGCCAATGAAGTGATTCATTCAAGGAGTTTAAGTACTTGGGGTCAACAGTACAGAGTAATGGAGAGTGTGGGAAAGAGGTAAAGAAGCGAGTGCAGGCAGGTTGGAATGGGTGGAGAAAGGTGTGGGGAGTTCTGTGTGATAGGAAAATATCAGCGAGAATCAAGGGGAAGGTGTACAGGACAGTGGTGAGACCGGCCATGCTGTATGGTTTAGAGACAGTGTCACTGAGGAAGAGACAGGAGTCAGAGCTAGAGGTAGCAGAGCTGAAGATGTTGAGGTTCTCTTTGGGAGTGACAAGATTGGACAGGATTAGGAACGAGTACATCAGAGGGACAGCTCATGTTGGACGTTTGGGGCACAAAGTTAGGGAGGCCAGATTAAGATGGTTTGGTCATGTTCAGAGGAGGGAGAGTGAGTGTATTGGTAGGAGAATGTTGGACATGGAGCTGCCAGGCAGGAGGCAAAGAGGAAGGCCAAAGAGGAGGTATATGGATGGAATTAATGAGGATATGAAGCTAGTGGGTGCAAGTGTTGAGGATGCAGAAGATAGGGATAGGTGGAGAGAGATGATTCGCTGTGGCAACCCCTGAAGGGAAAAGCCGAAAGAAGAAGAAGAGGCCAATGAAGTGATTGGAACACCTAAATTCAGTGATTTGGAGGGGTATCCCAAAACTTTTGGCAATATGGTGTGTATAACATACAAAATATGAACAGCAGAAATATGTGTACCTTCAGTATTGGACGGATCACTTCCTCTTTAAACTTCTTAGAGATTGTAATCTTCTCACTCTGCTGAACCTCATCTGAAATAAACCACACACACAAAAAAAAAAACCCACACACACACAACCACACACACACACACACGCACAGGGTATTCTGTGTTACTGCAGCTCATGAAAGCTTGGTAGCTATGATGTGAGAGGGAAGAGCTGACAGCTGGAGGGGAATTGGGGTATTTTATATTTTGGGGTTAATAAAAAAGATGTCTCACCCAGACTGTCTGCCAGACGGCGGCGACTCTGCTCCTGAGCTTCCCGTCTGAGCTGCATCGCATGCTGGGCAATTTCATCACTTGCCACATTGGAGGTCATTATGAAGATGGCGTCTTTGCATTCAATGGTTTTCCCTTTGCCGTCCGTCAGACGTCCCTGATCCAGAGATATCACAAAAAAAATTACTTAAGGCTCACATAACAATGTGACACAGTACATCAGTGAGACAGTGACACAGTGAATCAGTGCCTCAGCAATATAGTGATTCAGTAAATCAGCATTACAGTGCCACAGTAAATCAGTTTTACAGTGCCACAGTGAATCAATGACTCAGTGAAAAGTGAATCAGTGCCTCAGCAATATAGCGACTCAGTAAATCAGCATTACAGTGCCACAGTGAATCAGTATTACAGTGACACAGTGAATCAGTATTACAGTGACACAGTGAATCAGTATTATAGTGACACAGTGAATCAGCATTACAGTGCCACAGTGAATCAGTATTATGGCGACACAAGTGAATCAGCATTACAGTGGTATAGTGAACAGCATAACAGTGACACAGTGAATCAATGATACAGTGATTCAGTGCCTCAGTAACTCTGCAAATAAGTAATATAGTGACTCAGTGATTCTAGGGTTCTGACCTCATCGAAAAGCTGCAGCATGATGGTGAGGACGTCAGGATGTGCTTTATCCACCTCATCGAAGAGCACCACAGCGTTCGGACACTGCTTCAACTGTTTAGTGAGCTGACCTCCTTCCTCATGACCCACATACCCCGGTGGAGAACCAATAAATTTAGCCACCTAAAGCAACACACACACACACACACATGCTCAATGTCAGTACAGAGCTCCTCCTCTAAACAATGTAAGAGTGACAGCTCAGGAGTGGGGTCACAAATAAGCAAACCTTTAAAACACTCACCCTTTACCTTTAATACCAGAGACACACTGAGCTGAATTCACTGTCTAAAACATACGTTCATATTTCCGTGCGGAAAATTCTTCATACTTGAGTCAGGTTTTGAGCTCCAGATTAGAATCACCCCCATATTGTTTACACCTCTGAGTCTGAACATGGTAGAAGTGTAAATCTGATCAAATACATTCATCATTTTCTGAATAAAAATTCAGGCTTCAAGAAATGTCTCTGATTAAGATATGTGTGGAAAGAAGGTGTTTATTATTTTTGTACAACAGCAGAGCTCAAAGAGTAGTTCAGGCTGCAACATGTTTATACGAATTAATTATTATTTACGCTTAAATTGAAAAGTGCTTAAGATCAAAGTCAGAATCACACATAACTGAGATGTGCCTCTGTTCAGACAAACCCAAGCTCTGTGGAAAACTCACGTAACTTCTGACTTAGGTCTGTAGTTCCACCTGAAGCTTCACATAATTTCAGAATTATATCCAGACTGAGAGATTTACTCTACTCCGTTTACGATCTTTTTTGTGTGTGTGTGTGTGTGTGTGTGTGTGTTTTACCTCGTGTTTCTCCTGGAACTCGGACATGTCCATTCTGATGAAACCCTGTGAATATGAAGGTGCTGATCAAAGAACAGATCAAGGCTTCAATATTGTAGTTTACATGAATGTGTGTGGTAATGCTGACCTTTTTGATGTCTTTGTGCATGTAACGAGCCACCTGCTTTGCCAACTCCGTTTTACCTACACACACACGCAAACACACACACACACACAGTCATTATACACTGATCAGGCATAACATTATGAGCAGTGAGAGGTGAAGTGAACAACACTGATTATCTCCTCATCATGGCACCTGTTAGTGGGTGGGATATATGCAGCAAGTGAACATTCTGTCCTCATAGTTGATGTGTTAGAAGCAGGAATCAGGAATCAAAAGTGGTCCAAGGAAGGAACAGTGGTGAATCGGTGACAAGGTCATGGGTGGCCAAGGCTCATTGATGCACGTGGGGAGCGAAGGCTGGCCCATGTGGTCCGATCCAACAGACGAACTACTGTTGCTCAAATTGCTGAAGAAGTTAATACTGGTTCTGATAGAAAGGTGTCAGAATACACAGAGCATCACAGTTTGTTGTGTATGGGGCTGCATAGCCGCAGGCCAGTTAGGGTGCCCATACTGACCCCTGTGCACCTCTGAGAGCGCCAACAATGGACACGTGAGCATCAGAACTGGACCATGGTGCAATGGAAGAAAGTGGCCTGGTCTGATGAAACACATTTTCTTTAAATATCATGTGGATGGCCAGGTGCATGAGCACTTACCTGGGGAACACATGGCACCAGGATGCACTATGGGAAGAAGGCAAGCTGGTGGAGGCAGTGTCATGATTTGGGCAATGTTCTGCTGGGAAACCTTGGGTCCTGCCATCCATGTGGACGTTACTTTGACAAGTACCACCTACCTAAGCATTGCTGCAGACCATGTACACCCTTTCATGGAAACGGTATTCCCTGATGGCTGTGGCCTCTTTCAGCAGGATAATGCACCGTGCCATAAAGCAAAAATGGTGCAAAAATGGTTCAGGAATGATTTGATGAGCACAAAAACCAGTTTGAGGTGTTGATTCCACCTCCAAATTCCCCAGATCTCAATCCAATCGAGCATCTGTGGGACATGCTGGACAAACAAGTCAGATCCATGGAGGCCCCACCTCGAAACTTACAGGACTTAAAGGATCTGCTGCTAACATCTTGGTGCCAGATACCACAGCACACCTTCAGGGATCTAGTGAAGTCAATGCCTCGACAGATCAGGGCTGTTTTGGCAGCAAAAGGGGGACCAACACAATATTAGGCAGGTGGTCATAATGATATGCCTGATCGGTGTAAATTCCTGATGTAACAACTATATTACAAGAGAAAGTGATGCAAAGCTAAAACCACAGAAACTTGAGTGTAAATTTAGAAATTTAGAACTGTGTGACTGCAGAGCCGTTCTCTGTTCTCCAACACTGAACGTCTGTAATGGTTATGGCAATGAGGTCACTGCTTCCTGCATCTGTTCTCTCTCTCTCTCTCTCTCTCTTCCATCATTTTCACTCTGTCTCTCTTTTCACTCCTGCCTCTAAGTAAATAAATATTCCTCATATGAACTTTAATATAAATAAATGTGGCGTGTGCTCAAGGCTGCTGAATATTAATGCTGCTGGTCAGAGAAGAGACGGGATATGAGACATCTGACAATCAGCATCCATCTCCTCCAACAAACAAACAACTTCCGCTGTGCATGTGTGTGTGAGAGAGAAAGTGTGTGTGTGTGTGTGTGTGTGTGTGTGTGTGAGTGTGTGAGAGAGAGAGAGAGAGAGAGAGAGAGAGAGAGAGAGAGAGAGAGAGAGAGAGAGAGAGAGAGAGAGAAAGTGTGTGTGTGTGTGTGAGAGAGACAAAGAGAAAGAGAGAGTGTGTGTGTGTGTAACTGAAGGCCAGTGAATCATTCATCAGTGAACATTCAGTCGGAGCTTAAACTTCACTCTCGCTGTCAGAGTTTGAGGAAGTGAAGAACTGATGTCACAGAAACACACCTCAAAGAATCCACTTCATCAGGAAAAAATGTACAAAGGTTTATATAAGTGTTTGCTTCAGAGCTAAAAGTGTTAGCTGCAGCAGGACTGCATCCTCATTGCTGTTTTCAGGTCAGCAGTATGAGGAATTAATGTGCAGCAGAGTGACCAAAGCATGTGGTGTGTAAATCTGTGTAACACTGTATAATGTGTAACAAAGTGTGTAACATGAATGTATGTAAACCATAAATGCAGCATGTTAGTTTCTATGCAACATAAAGCATGGAAAATATAACTAAGTATCTAACAGGTAAATAAAACGTATGTAATAAAGCTGTATTTGGGTAACACACAGAGTTACAGAATGCAACAATGTGTAATAAAGTGTGTAAAAGTGTGTGGAAGGTTTAGGTAAACATTTATAAAGTGTAGTATAGTTGAACGTGTATTAGGGTGA
>JAUCMX010000011.1:4564785-4600608 GCA_033459395.1 Hemibagrus guttatus
TAAGACACAACTAACACAGCACTAACACAATAAAGATTCAGGAACAAAACAAATTTGCAAACTCTGAATGAACCACACACACACACACACACACACACACACACACACACACACACACACACACAAAGTAAACTATTTGGACTATTGGGAAAACCAAACTAAACTCTTTATCTGGGCCTAAACAGGCTATTTGAGCACTGTGACTGATCCAAAACTGAGAAAACACAACTTGATTAAGTACAGACTTAAAAAAGAGACCACTGCACTTCCTCACTGAATGCATGAAATATAATCACATTCCAAATTAATCTTTCACCAAAATCACCAAAATTTAAGCAGCTGAGGGACAGTCAATGATCATGTCACCTTAAATATAACACCCCCCACAATTCTAAATTTTTTCTTTGTTTTTGTTATTCTCAAGGTTCTATTATTTGCTACACAAATTTGAAAACTTTTAGAGAGCGAGTGAGAGAGAGTGACCATAGAGAGAGAGAGATGGTGACCATAGCAATGGTTTCCGTGGTGTCCTCAGGGATTTTTCTTCGGTTGTTTGACCTGCACTGCCTGAGGCACAGACGTGTCGATACAGAAAATGTGTAAAAACTCATCATCAGGATTTAAAACCCAATAAATACAGATGTGTACAGATATTAGGATACAAACAAATCTTTTTTGGTCATAAAGAAAACCCTAGAGCTCTGTTTCTTTTTATTTCTCTCACTTTTAAAGTAAATGTAATTTCCTGCATTACTTTACACAGGAACTCTTGCGCAGCCTCGCCTCATCTCACACCGTTCGACAACATGGTACCCCACAGCATTTACATAGCTCTCACTCCTAACATCAACCTTATACACTCACCTGAAGCACATGCTAACTAACAGCTGTGTGTTAAATAAAGATCTCCTTCCTGTCCTGATTAAAGACTGGAGTTAATACCAAACATCGTCAGGGAAACTCTGAACACAAACAGAGAAACGCCGATCGATAGCCAGCCGACATAAAAAGAGAAAAGTAATAAAGAAACACTTCCCTGTCCTCCTGTTACACTTCCCTCCTTCCACTCTCAGATAATAAATAGCATCATTTAGTCCTGTAATATCACACACACACACACACACACACACACACAAAAAACCCCCACACACAACCCTTTGGGCATGTGCGTTAAAGAGAATCACTACTAATGATTAGCCAACCCTTAGTGGGATATATGTTCGTGCAAGCAAACACACACACACTCAGACAGATTTAAGGATAAACCAGCCTCTGTTAAATGTCTTTCCCTTTTCAGCAGGAGGTTCCTGTTTCTGCCTGAGGATCAGAGTTCAAAGGTCATGGCTAGGGTGATTAGTCACCTCACATGGCTCGGAGCGTTGGAGAAGCCATGGGCTGGAGCCGTGTCTCTTCCCCAGTGAGAGTGAGCCAAGCCCGGGGCCAGGAGCAGCACGAGACCAGGGGGACGTCCTGCAGGCCAGTGATGAATGGAGGGTTGAGGAGGAAATGTCTGTCCACTCATAGGGGAAATAAGGTGTGTGACCACCCGTCAGCCAAGACCTGGGCCGTGTGTGTGTGTGTGTGTGTGTGTGTGATGAACGCAGAGGCACCACAAAGTCTGCAGGTATGAGGGCACTCATATGTTCTTTGGTTATTAAAGTGTCTGAAACAGCAACCAAGTGACCAGACGTGTGTGTGTGTTTGTGATGTAGGGTGGTGGTGGTGGTGTTGGCCATTGGTCATGTACATGGCTCACGTTCCTCTTTTTATCCGTTTAACATGGCTGATATTTCACAATGTTCAATAATCCAGTGTGTCTGGAACTAGTATTAGGAAAATAATCAACAATGGTGTGGAGATGAAGTAGAGTGATTTAACGCGCTGAAGTTGATTATTTTTCTATAACAGCACATCAATAAAATGTGATAAAATTATTCCTTTAAAACCACAGCAATTTGTCAACAATTTAAATGTTTTATTTATTAAAGAATATCACATTCAAATCAAAAATAAAAACAACCTAGTTTACTAATTGTGTATATCCGTTTATAATTTGGTATATGGAAGAGTTCATCAAACTCGTGAAATTTCTAAGGCATTAGACGTACCATGGAACAAGGTGAAAACAGCCACCAAGTGGAAAAAATCATGGAAAACAAGTGGAAAACATAAGGCATCACTAAGAACAGGATGTCCCTCCTAAACTTGATGAGAAGATAAAGAAAGAGCTGGTGAGGGAGGCTGTCAGAGGAGCACAGCAACATGCAGAGTAGCTGCAGACCTTTCTGGGAAGTACTGGTAGCTTCCTACATGTGACTGCTATCTCCTGTGTTATGAACATGTCATGGTTCATATGTCATATGAACATGTCAAGGGCCAGGGTGGCAAGATGCAAGCTTTTCTGGAAAAAAAGAAAAAGAAAAGAGAGAGAGAGAGAGAGAGAGAGAGAGAGAGAGAGAGAGAGAGAGAGAGAGAGAGAGAGAGAGAGGGGAAAGGAAAATCCAAGGCTGGCTATACTTTGCAAAAACATATATCCAGTCTCACAAAACGATGTGGAAAAATGGGTTCTCATATATCTGATGAGACTCAAAAAGAAAAAGATTAAACTTTTTGTAAAAAGTATATTTGCTGTGAAAGCAATGCAGCATATCACTAAAAAACCCCACAGTTCAGCATGGTGGTGGCAGCATCCTGCTTAAGGGCTGCATTTCTTCAGCCAGAATTGGAGCTTTAATCAGGGTGGATGGAATCATGAACAGCTCCAAATGCCAGTCAGTTTTGCCAGTGAACCTTCTTGGGGAAAGGGCTGAGTGATTAAGACTGATCAAAAGGTCAGTGGTTCAATCCCCAGCACCAACACTGTGGAGCACTTAAGCAAGATGTTATCCCTCTCTGCTCCAGGGGTATAACAGTTAACCCTGGGCTCGGACCCAAGCTTCCTAGCAAGCTGTGATATGCGAAGAACAGAATTTTACTGTGCTGTAAAAGATATGTGACCGATAAAAGTGTTGATTATTTTCTAGGAAGATGAAGAGGAACTTTCAGTGCTGAAACTTTCACCTTTCAGCATGACAATGATCCGAATTAACAAAGATTCCCGCCTCCGCCATGTGTGTGTGGAGTTTGCATGTTCTCCCCGTGCCTCGGGGGTTTCCTCCGGGTACTCCGGTTTCCTCCCCCGGTCCAAAGACATGCATTGTAGGTTGATTGGCATCTCTAAATTGTCCGTAGTGTGTGATTGCGTGAGTGAATGAGAGTGTGTGTGTGCCCTGCGATGGGTTGGCACTCCGTCCAGGGTGTATCCTGCCTTGATGCCCTATGACGCCTGGGATAGGCACAGGCTCCCCGTGACCCGAGTGTAGTTCGGATAAGCGGCAGACAATGAATGAATACAATAAAGCTAAACATCTGTGGGGTGAAGCAGGCTGTGCACCCTTACCATCTGATGGATCTGGAAAGCTTTTGCAAGAAAGAGTGGGAAAATTTTGCCAAGTCAAGATGTACCACGCATATTAACTCAAAAAAGAGTCAACAGATAGAGCTGCTATACTTAAAAAGACTGAGAGGTGCAATAAAATCAAAAGCTGCTTCACCAAACTATTAATTTAGGAGTGAATTCTAGTTTATTCTCAGTTTTTATTTTTTTTTGTCTCTGAAATGTGTCAGTTTGGGTTTTTCAATAACATTTTACAGGTTAAATTTTTTTAAATTGAAATATAAAGTCCTCTGATATGATTTATTTATTTCTTTTTTATAACATCACAAAAAGCCGATGTTTTAACACACTTGTACACACACATGCGCGCACACACGCACGTTTGTGTTTACGGTGTTTCTTTGCACAAATTAAAAGTGATCAGATGGCTCTTCTGCCCTGCTGATATTAAAAGGTAGTGTGCTGTGGAGGAGCTGGGGCTGCTGGGTAAACATTGCGTATTAGATACACTGCACTTTCACAGGAAATAAGAATCTACTTCCATTCGTTTTGCTCTGCACTTTACTGGAGTCGTCTCGCGGTGATGATGTCATCGTTCTGATGGATGATTCCTGACATCTGACGCTGCTCTGTCTGCCAGGGCGTGGCCTCTTGCTGCTGAGGCCTCTGGGTAATGGGCTTTTTAATCACTAATCTGATTGTTTTTGATATATAAAAAAACTATTTATGTAAAGTTCTCCATTTTATTTGGAGATGCATTTAATGTCTGAGGAGAACCATTTCATTTCTGGAGAGAGATTTTGAGATGAGGATGACACGCAGAGTGTCCGTCTGACCGCATGCGATTTTTCATTTCACATTAATTCCATCATTTTTCACTCAGGAAGAGTGTTTGCATATTTGTATAGAGGGAAAAAACAGCACGATGCTGCTATCTTTACTCAGACATCCAACCTGATTACAGCTCCCAGGACAGAAAACAGCCTGGTAGTGCATGTCTTCCTTTCTTTGTTTCCTTCTCTCTTTTTCACTCACTCACACAGACACTTCCTGATATCCTCTGGAGCACATCCCGTGGCTCTTCTCTCCCAGGGGTTAAAGGTCAACTTGATCCTAAGTGCCTCAGGCAACTGGGTCACTTGTTTAAGGGCCCATCATCGACTGGTTAAGGATTGAGAATGTGTGTGTGTGTCTCGTGTGTACGTACTGTATGGTAGGGCCAGGTGTGGCTTGACTTTTAACCTCACCTGCATCAAGGAGCATGCGCACAGTGCGGAGATCATCAGCGAGTACAGCGTAATGAAGCGGTGTGCAACCACGGAAACTTGCCCGAGTGCTGAGACGATTACTGAACTCATCCTCCCTCGTCACCAACACTGCAAGAGAGAGGAAACAAAGACAAAGAGAATAATGTATTATTTATTGCTACAGTGTTAGTTTTGTAATCTTTAGTATTAGCATTGTTATTGATGTGCAGTGTACGAGTGTGTGTGTGTGTGTGTGTGTTTTGGACACTGATCAGTAATGATAGTGAGATGAGCAACTTACAGAGTGTTAATAAATCATGGAGGTTTATTTAGCTCAGTTTGTGTTATTGTTGTGTACTGATGGCGATCAGCTCCTCGTGCTGAGTTTTATGTTTCAGATGTTATTTCAGTGTGTTTAATAGAGAGCGTGAGGATGGCTGACCTGAGCATGAGGCAGAGCACGGACAGGCGGCGTGGCCATTAAACATGCGCGCAAGCTGCTATGAAATTCACCTCGTGAACAGACCTGTACTGGGCGTGTCTCTGTGCTCAGTGCTCGCAGGTGTTAAGTTCTCTCTCTCAGTGGAAAAGTTTCTTTGTGTGTTTGTGAGCCACAAAACCTTCCAGTCATTTTTAATCCTATACTTCATAAACACCATACATATGTTTTTATCAGGTTATTTATGTTGTGATGTCTTATGTCTCCTAATGTCACCTCCATCAGAACACAGTGAGCACAGTATCAGACCGATACCAGATACCTGCATCACTACATCAGTACATCCCTAACTTGAGTGTAGGTTTCTTCTCTGATATCTGTACTCAAGGTGTTATAACACCCATTTTCAGAATTGGAGTTCAATTCGACCCTAACAATTTCTGAGGCATCTGTATGAACAGGAACCTACAGAAGGTTTTATGTAGCATCTTTAATTCCAGACCGCTGTACTTAGTGTACTTGGTGATATATTTATGCCTTACACACCCTAAACACCTTATACACCCAAGCTTTTAATTCTATCTGGCACAATGGTGTATTTTATGAAATTCATAAAAGTATTGTAGAGGGTAAAACATATTATATCATCAAATCCATGTGCACGAACAAGTGGATAATTAAACTTGGCAACAAAACAACTAAATTCTTCTCTCAGGAGCGTGGTGTGAGACAGTGTTGCTGTCTAAACCCAACACTAACATATGTATTGTCCTCCATATTTGATGGATCAGCAGCACCCACTCCCACTCTGCACGACTCAGAGTTCACATTCCTGCTGTCCCCCAGTGTTCAGGTCTACAGCAGAACCTGGACCTGCTGCAGCAGTACTGTCAGACCTGACAGTCAGCCTTAAAAAAGCAAAGCTATTATTTTTCTAATTATATCCAGGTCTCAAAGCAACACAACACACTTCATTTTAGGGACACGCAAAATAGAAAACTGCAAAGACTTAGGACCGAAAATTAGTGCCATAGGAAATTTCAGTCCAGCAGTGAGCGGAGGTGACACAGAAAGCACACAGAATGTTCTACACAATCAAAATGCAGTACAAAATCTGCTGTACAGTAGTGAGGTCTGGGGGCCACTTAAAAATCTAAATTCTACACAATAGGATAAACATCCAGCAGATCAGAGATGAATTAGGCCACAGATTCCCAACTATAGCTCAAAATACAGGAAATGTCCATCAAATACTGTCTCCACCTAAAAGAGTGACCCCCAGAGCTCTCACTACAAAACCCTGAAATACCAAGAGCTGAAGAGAAGAGTCTCCTCACCCATCTGGTCCTGAACCTCAGCAAGGCAGTCACACACAAGAACAATTAGACCTCACCAAATTATAACACAACAAAACTACAACATGCACTGGAACACACACACACAAGCAGTGAATGAAGTGCTCTCTGGCCCTGTAGCTGAACACCAACACAGAACCAAGCTGACAAACTACACACTCAGTGTGCACACACAGCCACAGAGACAAACTCTATTATAACTATTATAAGAAATCATGACTCCCCACAGAGTGTGCAAACAGTGCAATAGCAAAACAGTGACAGAGACAGAGCTGCACTTTCTAAGAGTCAGATTTCACAAATTCCAACACTTGTGTGGAAAATATTAAAAAAAAAAAGTCTTCACTGACCAACTGCCCATCCTGTTGGAGAAATGAAGGGGAGCAGGACAGTATGTATACCACCCCCCACCCACACACACAGTTTGTCTTCTGTTTTTTTGTTTGTTTGTTCCAATTTTACTTCTTTAGGCATGTCAGAAAAATTAGCTAACAATTAGTTGCTACTCATTTATCTCACTCTGAAACTGTATGTTTAATGAGTAGAGTTTTCCCTTTGCTGTAAAGCTTTGAGAATACTGTACATGCGTACGGTCATGCTGATAAAGGAGAGAGAGAGAGAGAGAGAGAGAGAGAGAGAGAGAGAGAGAGAGAGAGAGAGAGAGAGAGAGAGAGAGATGTGGAACCAGAGACAGAACCTGCGGCTGAGAAACAGAGAACAAAGAGATGGAGTCAGTGAATAAAGGAGCGAGTTCATTGAGCACTAGGAGGAGAAATATAAAACCTCCAAGCATTAAAATCCATAAAACAACAAACACATACAATTTTAAATATGTGTGAGCTGGTAAACAGAGTGAAGCTGTTTATTAGGTATTTACACACAAACTTCCTGTCCTTCACTCTCCTCCTTCTCCCACCCTCTCTCCCTCTCTCTCTCTCTCGCCCTGTCAGGCCGGTCGTCATTGGTAACTAATGTCTGAGAGCCGGATAATCACAGCTAACTCAATAAAGCGTCATGGAGAGAGGAGCACGCCATCCATCACACGTGCACACACACACACACACACACACACACACACACACACACACGGCAGTCGCAGCAGTCTTCACCAAATCTCTTTCTCTTTCTCTCTCTCTCTCTCTCTCTCTCTCTCTCTCTCTCTCACACACACACGCACACACACACACACACACACACAGGCCCACTCACACGCACACACACTTCTTGCTTGCCCATCCATCATAGTGCATCTGGGATGGCGGTCTCCCAGACGGCCCAAAAAACTGCCAACAATACAAATGTGTGTAATATACATATCATATATAAATATGTCTCCTACTGCAGTGTGTGTGTGTGTGTGCGTGCATGTGTGGGTGTGTGTGCGTAGCACTTTTTTTATGAAAAATAAAAAAATAAATAAAAAAATAAACATGAGACTATTACATATATGCAAATAAGTGTGAGTGTGTTTTGGATGGCCTTAATAACGCTGTCCATGAGTGAATTGATATTTGTAATAAAACACACACACACACACACACACACACACACACACACACACACACACAAACAGAAAGAGAGAGAAAGAGGGAGGGTAGAGAAGAATAACTCACTTTTATTTTATTATTATTTTAAAGGAAGTTTCTCAGCTCTGTGGGAAAGATGATTGAAAAACCGTGATGCTGATGAGAGACAGAACATCTGGCTGATCATGTACTTATAAATGTTTTCATTTTAATGACCTAACATATTCAAGCACAAGTCTGTGTTAATGAGTTGACAATATTAATGACTGAACACAACCTGATCCACTACAGGAAGCAGAAATTCACTTGCTGTGTTAAATGGAGGCAAAAATCACAATTCTGTAATAAATATTCAGATTTGGTGTCTGACGTGTTTTTTTTCGCTGACTTTACATAAAACAATTCACAAAAATTTCAACGCACAGTGAGTGACTGCCAAACCAACTTCTTGTCACTATATACGCAAACTACATAGGGTACAATATACTAGCATTGTAGAGCCCTATTTAGTGCACTGAAGCAACAGAACCCCAACAACAGTCAGGAGAAGAGCCTGAGGAATTTAACTACATACATTTAATATCAATTCTAAATGAACTTCTCTATATAATTAAATGTTTTTAATTAGAATTAAACATTTAATATTAATGACGTTTAGTCAAAACGTTTGTGTTTTGAACATGATGTTTTAAATATTCACATGATTTGTTTAGTTCAAACATTATGAAAATATGAGTTTTATAATGAAATAATTATGGGTTTTCATAATGAAAAATGGAAGATATGGGATTGACCTGTATTGAAAGTGACTGGTAAAAAAAATAAAATAAAAATAAATAAATAAATAAATAAATAAATAAATAAATAAATAAATAAATATATATATATATAAAATAAAATAAAATTTAATTAATATATATTGTTTGTATATTCATTATGTATGTGTCAAATATTTTATATTGTTATAAACATAGTTTAATTAAGTCATTATTTTAGCATGATGGCTTAAAGGTAAACATAAAAAAGTAAAAGATTCACACTAAAGGTAGGAAACATGGATCTTTAATCACACCACAATTCAAGAAGAAAAGGTGTGGAACAATATTCGTGCAATTCCTTTCCAATACAGTGTACATGTATAATCACACACACACAGTGTCTTACCCTCCAGTGAGTGTATGCCTTTATCCCGTGCCATTCCATAAACATTACTGAAGTCGTCTCCGAGGTTTGGATCAGCACCGGACTCCAACAGAACCTTCACCACACTGAGAGAGACAGAGAAAATGACTCAGACTTATGATTACCTCATGACACCATTTGAAATATTTTATACTTCTAAAACAGAGTTGTCTGAACACGTGTCCTGAGAAGCGGTGAGTCGTGGTGTGCGGTGATTAACAACAAGAATGGGAGCTCTGATCAATCAAACCGGCACAAGAAATGTGTGAATGAATGTGAACACAATTAATTCATTTTACATCGATTCAAGTCCAGCACCAAATCTTTCCAAGTACAGAGCTGTAATCTGATTGGTTACAGTCACAGTGTAGGGGGAGACTTATCATCACTTGTCATAGTGAGACACTGAGTGTAGTGCTAGCTATCAGAGGGGAAGAATGAAGGCTAATGCTGCCTTCACACTGCCATTCATTTCTCCTCTCATATTGTTTAATTGCTTTAGGTTGCTTTCCATGGGTTCACTGGTAATGATGTACACTACATGCCTATAAAATTTTTCACTTTTTCACATTAATTGCCCCGCCCACTCCACACACTTCTGGACTTTTCTCACAGCTGATGGGAGTGCACGGAAATGTGAAGGAAAACTTCAGCTAAGAAGGAAGGGAGGCAGCCATCTTTCTCCAAATTTCTGGGTTTAAAGTAAACACTAGAGGTTTTATTAAGCACAATTTGCTAATTTAAAAAAAATCCAATCATACTGAAAGGGAACCAATGAATAAAAAATTCTGAAGCAAATCTGTAAGAGCAGCACACTACCACAGGTTACCATAGTTATGGTAGGAGGTGTACTATGTTGACCAAAAACAAAGATTGTAATTGCCAAAGTATCTGAGGTGTCTCTATATAACTCTTTTTCTTTATCCTAACTTGTACAACATACTTTATCTTAACTTTATCCCAACTTGTTCCAAACACACCAAAAAAGGGAGGCTTCCCTGTTGCCATGGTGATGTCTGTCTTGCCTGTCCACCTTGGTACACACTTCCCATGCTCCATTGCTCTTCTGGAGCCAACATATGCTTGAGTCGTCCGGAAATATTCACCCAAATAACACGCACCAAAAGAGTTAAAACAGACGTGTAACCCTGAGAGACGGCTTTGAGCTTCAGGTACCTTTACTTCCGATGTTATGTTTACCCAGTCAAAGTCATTGTCAATGTGCACTTAACAGAGAGTCTAGACATGCACGAAAACACACACACACACACACACATATACACACACAAAATCTGAACAAGTTTTGTTTTTTTTCTTTGTTTCTTTCATTTTTTTACACTACAATACTGTAAACAATATTAAAGGTAATGATTACATTATACACTAGTAACTGTACATTATCTTTACTTATTGCAGATTAAAGGAAGAATAATAATTAGGTCAATATTGCTTTTTTTTTTACACCACTGCAGCAGTCCCTCAGGGCTCCCATACAAGTCTGCTTTATTGCTATATATATGATCCCTTTAGGACACATTTGTCAGGAACATGGGTTTTACTATTATACTACAAGCACAGGTTTATTTTCTCTTCAAGCTTAGTGATCAAGCTTCTGTAAAGATAATCAGTGATTAGGGTTCCTTAATGAAGATGATCACTTATTGGTCCTCAAGACCTCCATCGTACCATAATACCTTTACTACATTTATATCAGCACTTCGGGTTGACAGGTTGTCTGGTTAACAGGCACAGAGCCAGCCTTGGAATTGAAAGGAAAAAGATGCAACTACTTCATTGGCAAAGTGAGAACCAGAAAGTGTTGAGATCTGGTTAAAAAAAAAAAAAGTTATTTAAAACAACAAAAAAAACTAACAACACTATGATTTTCATACAGATACACTTAGACATTAGATTTAAATGTTTTGAGCAAATTAAACATTTTTAAAGCCTTAGTAAACCATAAATACTAGAAAACCTCTACCTGGAGATATACAGATCTCCTCGGATGTAAAAGATTTGTTATGACTATAAAAGAGAGGCTATGTTTTGCAGAGCCTCCTGTTGTCACTGTATGTGTAAAACCAGGGTCAAAAGTCACCCAGACCCTGACAAGCTCAAACACAAGTGTGTGTGGGAAAGAAAGAATCTGTGGGCAGTGAGGTAAAAGGTAAAAGGAGCACACACAAGAAAAACTTTATTTTTTAAAATTTATTTAAGCCATTTAATTTATCAATTTACCAGATAACAGTGAGGTACAGTGGGAATCGGTGAGGTGTAGTGAGAGAGGAGCAGTGAGGTACAGTGGGACACTGAAGTATACATAACAGTAACTCATTGGGAGAGTGAGGAACAGTGATTCATTGAGACTGAGGGGAAAGGTGAGGTACAGTAGCTCATTGAGATGGTGAGGAATAATGAGGTAAAGCGAGACAGTGAGGTAGAGCAAGGAACATAGAGGCAGTAAGGGACAATAAGAAAGTGGGGAACAGTAAGACATTGAAGTACAGTGAGAAACAGAGACAATGACAGTGAGGTACAGTTCAGAACAGTGAGACAGCAAGATACAGAAACAGAGACACAGTGAGGTGCAGTGACACAGTGAGGTATAATGAGGTACAATGATAGACAGACAGTGAGGTACAAAGAGACAGGGAGGTACAATGAGACTGTGAGGAACAGTGAGGCAGTGAGATTCTTTAGCACTCTAAACTAATAAAATAAATATAAAATGAGCATTTGAGACATTTTAAGAATTCCCTGTTGTTTAAAACTTCGTTCCTTTCACACCTGCTTCCTGTCACAACGATCTGTCTGCTGTTTACAAAACAGACATCAGAGTACTGCTGCTCCTTTCCTCCATTGTTACGCACAGGGGTGTCCAGCTGTCCAGTGCTGACCGTTTACACACTGGACAGGTGGTGTGAGGAAGGTGTGTGTGTGTGTGTGTGTGTGTGTGCATACAATGTATGAAACTTGTAAATAAAAATAGCCAATGAATAAGTGAATAAATTGTGACTACTGCTGAGGTTATAATTACTTACAATTACAAATACTTTAAAACTAACGTTACATCAAGTCAAGTCAAGAAGCTTTTATTGCCATTTCAGCCATATATAGCTGACTCAGTACACAGTGAAATGAAACATTTCTCCAGGACCATGGTGCTACATAAAACAACACAGAGCTAAGGATTAAAAGTAAGTTGTCCTAGCCACATAAAGTGCATGGTGTGCAACCTAGTACATGAACTAAAAACAGTTTTAATGATAAATGAAAATTCAGCGTTGAGGTACGTATGTGCAGATGTCCAGAAACTTGCTGTAAGCTTCCACTCTCTGACATTCTGACCTTTTAGTTTGCCATTGGCGGCTCTTCTATTTCCCCTCATTAGCAGTCGATGCCCAGTTCCCACCCATTCCAATATAATCCCCCAACCTTTCCCACTGACTCGCTCTCCTTCCTAAAAGATGTATAATCCCAGTCTAGATTCCCCACTCCACCTCCTCTTCTCTCTTTCTGGAAGGAAAAAAAGGCTTTAGTGCTTGTGTTTTCCTTTCTCTCTGAGTGTGAGAGGCCTCAGCGAAACGGTCAACAAGGTTCCAGTCCATCGCTGCTCATTGTCCACGTGAAAGGACAAACCCTCAGGGCGGAGGGAGAGAGCGGGTTAAGAGTCCACACACACATCAAAGCTACGCAAACACACGTCGCTTTCGGACCAAATGCTGCTCTTTAAACATCACACTGAATGCAGTAGGAACATTGTTCAGTGTTACTACTAAGACCTTGATCACTAAGACCTGTCTGTCTCTCTCTCTATCTGTCTCTCTCTCACTCTGTCTGTCACCCTGTCTGCCTCTTGCTCTGTCTGTCGCCTTGTCTGCCACTCTGTCTGTCTGACTGTTGCTCTATCTAAATCTCTGTTTGTATGTATTCGCGTAGTTGCTGGAATGCTGAAATCTTTCTGCTCAGATTTAAATGCTCCAATTTGTTTAATAGAATATTTTAAAGGTGAAATCAGCAAAATTAAAAAAACATTTTGGAACAGGTTTACAGTAAGAAAATTAAAAGTAAATTAAAAATAACAATGAAATCAACAAATCAGCTGTATTTAGTCCTACATTATAGTGGCATATTTACATTTACTGTTATTTTAAAGCTGAAATCTTTACGACTTATTTTTACAAACACAATTTAATGTGAAAATCAAGGGATGTATTGAATAAGTAACATCAGCAACAAATAACCAATAGAAAATTCAGTAAGTAATCAATACCTCACTATCACTCTCCTTCTTTCTGTTTTTTATTTTCAAATTCTTTCATTATTTATTTACTAGTTTGATTTTCTTATCTTAGTTGCCAACAACTATTTTGCTAACGCTGAAGCCATCCATCCATCATGTTCATTACACCCACCAACTTCTACTCAGCCACGTATCCTTCACCCATCCACACTTCTGTTCATCCACAAATGCATCCATCAATCTATCCTGCTAGCAAACACCAAAGAGAATGTGCAGGAAATAATCTAACTTCACCTGGAAACAATTTCCCTGACTGTATTTATTTAGGTAGAGAAATGTAACTGTGCAGAATTATCAAATGATGCAGAATTTAGATTTAAGAGCTGGAATTCTGATTTCTTGGCTTCAGGTGCCATAAAGGTTATTTTTCTCTGATACTAAGAGCTCAAAATGAATCAACAGAAATCATGCTTAAATGATTATGACGTTTTCATTTTTTAAAATTTCCTGAAACAACTACACCGGGAGAGAATCGTTATGCTGCAGCTAAAGTATTTAATCTAATGTTCTGACATCATGATGATGCTGTGCTCTGATGGATTCAGTCTCTGTACTCTATCCTGAGAGTGTATTACAGCTCATGCCCATGTGTTCCACGGCTCACTGTACAGTTCATCTACAAATCATAGCCTAAACTGCTGCTAAAACCCTTTCTAAAGCATATGTTCAAGTTTAGACAAAGAAATAAACAAGCAAAGATTTAAGCTAAGAGCAGTCATTAAGACAGAAGAAATCAGAACAATAATAAAACAAAAAATGGAGCAGGAGGAGAACCTGATCACAAGCAAGCAAGCAAGCAAGCAAGCAAGAAAGAAAGAAAGAACTGTGTCTGTCTGTCTTCACCCCGCAGCTCTGATTGGACACAGGGGGGTCTGAGTGACAGAAAGACAGAGACACTGCTGTGGAAACTGTGAGTTATACCACTCATAACCGGCGCTGGTAAACGTGCACACACACACACACACACACACACACACACACACACACACACACACACACACACACACACACACACCCGGGAGCAGTGTGCAGTGGCTGAGAAGTTTTTTGTCGTTAATCTACTCACACTGGAATATGTGAGAGTGAGAGAGAGACAAACATGTTTACTCATAATGATAAACAGACATCTATTATTTTTTGTCATAAATATTTACGCAAAGGCATTTGTCTGATCACACACTTAACATGGCACATACATGCACACACACACCCCAAGCTATAATTCACTCACACACAAAACATACACACACACAGAAGTGAGGCTGTGTGTTGGGGATGTTGGAGATGGGTTGAGAACCAGGCTAAACCCCGCCCACACTCACTAACTGATGCTACATTGTCCAAGCTCCTGAAATTTTGATCAAGCGGAGGTGGAGTACTATAGATCTGATTTGTGGACTAGAAATCATTAAAGGTGGAAAAATAGTGGATAGTGAACCCTTTATTATGAATACAGAATAACGTATATAAACAGACAACAGCTGCCCTTACAATCTTCCAACAGTGAGATGTTTCTGCATAAAGGCTGCCGTGTGAAAGTCTTCTAATAAACATCAATCTGCAGAAACTTACTCCTGAGGAAATGAGCTCTGCTGAATAAAACTAATGAAGATCAAATACAGCAATTAAACTATTATGATTTAAATAAAATAACTTCACAACACCCCCACCCCCCAAAAAACCCCAAAATTTACAAACAAAATGTGTCTGCTATAATTTTTGTTAAATAATCAGTAAAGAATGATGCAGCGGTCAGTAAAGTGGAACAGACTTCAGCTTTTTAACCTTTCAGCTCTCAGCTCTGTTTGCTCGCTCGCTACGGCATCTGTTTCACTTCGCCTCAAAAGCGAGGGCGCGACCTCACGGAGTGCGGTTCTCCAAATTGGATTCGGACGCCCCCCTAAACACACACACACTTTTTCCTCTGGCTGTGGGTGTGTTTGTGAAGCTTTAATTGAATTTATTAAGGAGGGACATCGTGGCTCTCAGAAAGCCTTGATTTCTCACTCTCCATTGTGGGAAGGGAACGACTTAACGTTACGACACGTGATCCGTATTCCATTTATAATGAGACATGGAAAAATCTTAAAATGACATTCATGGCTGAAGAGCTAATTGTTTTTTGAGAACAAAATGTGAGCTTTTTCATCCCCTTTTCTTCTAAAACAGAGTAAAAATGGATGAATTGTTTTAATAGAATCAGATCCTTTTTTTTTTTAAATTGTCAGAAAAATTAAAGCTTTTACATTAACAACTCTGTTTGAACAAACAACACATAAAATTCTTTAAATAATTGAAACACTAACAAACTATCAATTTCAATAACCAATATACTGAAGCGTAATGTATTAAAGCAGGGCTGCACAGGTTACGTTCTGTTTCCCCAAATTAAAAATTTTGACTTTATTATTTCTTTTATGTCTTTTAATGATTTTTAGTGTAATACTATTAAGAAAAAATCAAATTAAACTGAAACTCGTCACTAACGAATGTAATAAAGTGTAAACAAATGGGAAGAGATAAATGTAATTTCATTTCTAATCACCAATTGCTCTGTGTGCGTACGTACATACGTGTGTGTGTGTGTGTTTGGTTGTGTGAGCTTTGGTTGTGTGAACACAATTTGTAGCACAACTGTAGAATTGTGCTTTGCAACACAATTCTGTAAACTTTCTCATGATGATGAAAACATTTGTGTGGAAAATAGGTGAAGTCTCCAGTAACTGGAACCAGTGGGGCCAGTGTGTTTGATGATGTAATAACTCTCTCGTGTTAAACTCAGATTCTGCACTAAAACTTTCAGATTCTCCTGATTCTTTAAGGAAGGACACAAAAAGGAACAGTAACAATCATCAGACTTATCATCAAATTGTATTTCCTGACATGATGATGATGATGATGATTATTATTATAATAAAAGAATATTGTTATAATCATTTGGGCTGGATTATAACTTTCATACAAGTGCATTTTCTCAAAAACATTTCTGTTATTTTCAAATTTAAATCAAAATAAATTGTCATACAAAGTGTCATTCAATTTCCGCAGATTTGTGTAAATATCCTGTGTTTTGTCATTTTGTGTCTTTTAAATATGCAAACGTGTATGTCAGAAACACACACACATGCTTACTTGTGCTGTCTGTTCATGGACGCAACCATGAGAGCAGTCCAACCGAGACGATGACGAGTATTTGGATCAACTCCATCTGCCAGCAACCTGAGAGAGAGAGAGAGAGAGAGAGAGAGAGAGACAGAGAGAGACAGAGAGACAGAGAGGTGAGGGGGAAAGGTGAGAGCTCAGTAATAGAAAGAAGACACTCTTCTGCTGCTGTCTGTCTGGAGATGAGTGTGTGTGTGTGTGTGTGTGTGTGTGTGTGTGTGTGTGAGAGAGAGAGAGAGAGTGTGTTTACTGTAAATACAACCTCCTGTGTTTGTGCTGGACTCTAACTTAACACATCTGCTGTCCTTTTACACATACACACAGATGCACATACACACACTTTTTGAAACCATCTGTACATCTGCCCCTGGCTATCTTAAAACAGTGTGTAACACACACGTACGTACACACACACACACACACACAATCTCTGTCTCAGGTGTCACACACTTTGTTTAACACTATTCCTCACCTGGCCAGCTCTACACTCAGGTGTGTGTGACAGCTGTGTGTGTGTGTGTGTGTGTGTTTTTTCAGATTATAGAAGTAGCCAAAAGTAATAAAAAAATCAAATCAAATAAATGAATAAAAATAATAAAATGTACAATTATATCCCGTTACATACAAGTCTGCTACTCCTGATTATGTGTTCAGTTAAAAAACACACACACGTGACAGATGGTGCACTATGGTGTCATACTTCACTCACACACACAGAGTAGGTTTCTAAGAATGTGAGGGTCAAACTTGGCATATTTGAGTTTTAGCTCATCATCCCGCTTGTGTGGGAGTCCGTATTATTCTCATATGGTGACAGGCTGTGTTTCATTGCTCATCTGCCCTCTGCCTCCTTCTGTCCACCCCTCCACCAAGTCCTGTAACACTCCTGCCCTCTAGTGGACAGCTCTGTTCGGTGCACTACACACGCTCAACTGTCTGATCTGACCCTTTCAGGATGCAATACACATAAAATAAATAAATAAATAAATAAATAAATAAATAAATAAATAAATAAATAAATAAATAAAATAAAAATTAAAAAACAATAAAAAAATTAACATTTTACATGCGTTTCATATTTCTTGCAGTTTGTTTATCTTTCCTAAATGTCCTGAATTAAGCCACATCTCCAACACCTTTAAAGACTACACAGTCTAACATACCTCACCTCACCTAAGTTATGCAAGCTGTGAGTTTGTTTTATTCCACAAAGTGTTATAATGCCTTATTGTGCAGAATTGCAGCATGTTTTTGTGAGTTTGTCTCTCAGTGCTGCTGGAATTTTCATTTCATGAACTCATGGCTCAGTGTCTCTGTGTAAACAAAGTGACTTGTTTACCTTTTCACGTCCTCTGCATTGTTGGATCTCGCTGCATTCAGAAGAGCTTCACCTGTGAAGACAAGAGGAGAATCATGTAACACTCCTTTCCCATCATAATCAGCAATATTACAGCACGTGTCCCAAATGCAGGCCTGATTCTGTTCACGCAGTGCAGGAGGAAACATCAGCCTCAGACAACATCAGATTGTATAAAGAAATAAATATAACCCTAAGACCCTTGAGCTTTAAAAGTGATGAAATGCACTCTGAAATGTCTCTTACTTATTTTCGCTCCCTAATGAGGGAGCCTACAGAGTGCACACTTAGAGGAGGAGGAAACATCAAAGGGAGGAGAATCGTCATTCATTCATTGTCTACCGCTTATCCGATCTATTCTCGGGTCACGGGGAGCCTGTGCCTATCTCAGGCGTCATTGGGCATCAAGGCAGGATACACCCTGGACGGAGTGCCAACCCATCGCAGGGCACACACACTAGGAGAAACGTCATAAAGGACCAAAAGTGGAATTGTCACATTTCCTTAATATTAGATCAATCAGTACAAAAGAATTATTATTATTATTATCAACATCATTATCATGTGGTGCAGTGGGTAGTGCAGTCTCCTCCAGGGCCTGATCCTGATCCCAGGTTATTGTCTGTGTGGAGTTTCACATTTCTCTTGCTGTTCATGTGGCTTTTACCAGTTTCGTCCCACCTCCTAATCCCAATAACCTGCGGAGGTGGATCAGATATACTATTTTTTAAGTTTATTTGAGATCTATGCATATTATACACACAACAGAACATGTAACCAAACATGAGAGGGGTATATAAAAATAACATTATATATAAAAAAAGTTAACTGGACATATTAAGCAGTTGCACAGCTCGCATTGCTTTAAAACTTCCAAATATGTTTTAATTTCAATTTTAAATAGTTCAAACATATGCATTTTTATTTCATTAAATATTTGTGCTTACAATTATGAAAAATCAAATACTGCAAGAGTGTGTGTGAGTGTGAGATGTATTGACATCCCATCCTGGGTAAATTCTCCTGCCTTCAGCTCAGTATTCCCTGGACAGAGTCTGGACTCCCCGTGACCCTGAGCAGGACAAAGGGCTCAGGGACCTGAAGCTACAGGCAGATTTCTGTAAAGCTGCTTGGTGGCAGTGTTCACTGTTAAAATGTTTAAGAGTTAAATCTGAACTGAACTGCGATGATGATGATGATGATGATGATGATGATGATGATGATGATGGTGTTTAATGTGTTTGTATTTACCGGTGTTGTTGTTGTTGTCTCTGTTGAAGCATAAGGCCAGGGCGGCGGTGGACAACACTCCTGCTGAGATTGCCCCTCTCCATCCACCGGACCCGGTGTTCTGGCCCCCCCTCTCCTCCCGGTAAGACCCGGTGTTCTGGCCCCCCCTCTCCTCCCGGTAAGACCCGGTGTTCTGGCCCCCCCTCTCCTCCCGGTAAGACCCGGTGTTCTGGCCCCCCCTCTCCTCCCGGTAAGACCCGGTGTTCTGGCCCCCCCTCTCCTCCCGGTAAGACCCGGTGTTCTGGCCCCCCCTCTCCTCCCGGTAAGACCCGGTGTTCTCGCCCCCCCTCTCCTCCCGGTAAGACCCGGTGTTCTCGCCCCCCCTCTCCTCCCGGTAAGACCCGGTGTTCTCGCCCCCCCTCTCCTCCCGGTAAGACCCGGTGTTCTGGCCCCCCCTCTCCTCCCGGTAAGACCCGGTGTGTCCCGCGGTGACCAGCGCCGCCCACGAGCTTCTCCGACTTTCCAGGCACGTGCGCCACCTGCTGGTCAGCTGCTGGTACTGCGCGTGAAGGTTACCGCTGCTGCTACATGCTTCCTCGCGCTCCCCCACTAACGTACACTTGCCGGACGCGCGGGACACGAAAATCACCGGATTCCTCTTCACGGAAGCTTCACGGTCGTACACATTGTGACGGCGCACGGAGGATTCACCGGGATCGGCGTGGAGCGCGCGACAGGGTGACAGGCTGCGCGACCTGCGCATGAGCAAACGCTTGGGCACAGCGGACAACATCTCGCGTGTCTCCGAGTTACAGCCGCGCGCGTTATCCGCGGGATAAGTGACGGTGAAGAGTCTCCGGTAATTAGTGTTGAGTAAACGGTACAGACACGGTGACAGTCCTGACCGGGACAGACACAGAGAAGCGAGCCTAGCGCGTGTAACGCGTCAGCGACACGCAGTGCATCATGGGAAATTGGGTTCCTCACTGTTCAGCCAATCAGCGCGCGCGTTCTAGACGTTTCTACAGTGACAGGAATTCACCGAAAAAACACACCTCAGCTTAATCTGATTTAATAAATAAACAAAACACCACTGAGCACATGTGAATAAACCCTTTATGTTTATATAAGTGTGTGTGTGTGTGTGTGTGTGTGTGTGTGTGAGTGTGTGTGTGTGTGTGAGTGAGAGAGAGAGAGAGAGAGAGAGAGAGAGAGAGAGAGAGAGAGAGAGAGAGAGAGAGACCTGCAGGTGGCGCGGTGAGCTCTCTATGAACACATTGCGGGTTTGTTTAGTGCTTTACACACACACACAAATCCAACAAAATACAAATTACAAACAAATCTTGATATATCGGTTCGCATTCAATTTGTCTTTGTAGTTAAATAGATACATGAAATTAAGTGAAACTCAGTAAATAAGTCAAGGCTTTTGTTGTTATTTTGACAACATTTTGAATATTTGATAAATATTGTCATATATATATATATATATATATATATATATATATATATATATATAATATATATATATATATATATATATATATGACAATATTTCTACAAATGTTCTACATGTACAGCTATATATATATATATATACAGTGGGGCAAAAAAGTATTTAGTCAGCCACCAATTGTGCAAGTTCTCCCACTTAAAAAGATGAGAGAGGCCTGTAATTTTCATCATAGGTACACTTCAACTATGAGAGACAGAATGAGAAAAAAAAAAACCAGAAAATCACATTGTCTGATTTTTAAAGAATTTATTTGCAAATTATGGTGGAAAATAAGTATTTGGTCATCTACAAAAAAGCAAGATTTCTGGCTCTCACAGACCTGTAACTTCTTCTTTAAGAGGCTCCTCTGTCCTCCACTCGTTACCTGTATTAATGGCACCCGTTTGAACTCGTTATCAGTATAAAAGACACCTGTCCACAACCTCAAACAGTCAGACTCCAAACTCCACTATGGCCAAGACCAAAGAGCTGTCAAAGGACACCAGAAACAAAATTGTAGACCTGCACCAGGCTTCACTACGCCGCCAGGGACTCAAATGCTGCAGTGCCAGACGTGTCCCCCTGCTTAAGCCAGTACGTGTTAGTCTGCTAGAGAGCATTTGGATGATCCAGAAGAGGATTGGGAGAATGTCATATGGTCAGATGAAACCAAAATAGAACTTTTTGGTAAAAACTCAACTTGTCATGTTTGGAGGAGAAAGAATGCTGAGTTGCATCCAAAGAACACCATACCTACTGTGCAGCATGGGGGTGGAAACATCATGCTTTGGGGCTGTTTTTCTGCAAAGGGACCAGGACGACTGATCCGTGTAAAGGAAAGAATGAATGGGGCCATGTATCGTGAGATTTTGAGTAAAAACCTCCTTCCATCAGCAAGGGCATTGAAGATGAAACGTGGCTGGGTCTTTCAGCATGACAATGATCCCAAACACACCGCCCGGGCAACGAAGGAGTGGCTTCGTAAGAAGCATTTCAAGGTCCTGGAGTGGCCTAGCCAGTCTCCAGATCCCAACCCCATAGAAAATCTTTGGAGGGAGTTGAAAATCCGTGTTGCCCAGCGACAGCCCCAAAACATCACTGCTCTAGAGGAGATCTGCATGGAGGAATGGGCCAAACTACCAGCAACAGGGTGTAAAAACCTTGTGGCGACTTACAGAAAACGTTTGACCTTTGTCATTGCCAACAAAGGGTATATAACAAAGTATTGAGATGAACTTTTGTTATTGACCAAATACTTATTTTCCACCATAACTTGCAAATAAATTCTTTAAAAATCAGACAATGTGATTTTCTGGATTTTTTTTTTCTCATTCTGTCTCTCATAGTTGAAGTGTACCTATGATGAAAATTACAGGCCTCTCTCATCTTTTTAAGTGGGAGAACTTGCACAATTGGTGGCTGACTAAATACTTTTTTGCCCCACTGTGCGTGTGTGTGTATGTATGTATGTAACAGTGAAATAAATCATAGTTCCTACATAAGACAGCTACATAAGGCAACACAGGACTAGGGCTAAAAGAGAAATTAACTTATTATTGATATAAAGTGCATGTGTGCAAGAAAAAAGACAGTGCAGGACAAGAGACAGACAATGCAGACAATATATTAAACTGCAAGACAGATGCATAAAGATAGCACAGGCCAGTATACAGTCTGCTGGTGTGCAAAACAGTTGTAGCAGCATTTAGAAAAAGTAAAGATGTAAAGTTTGTAGCTTTACTGTTTATAGCAACCAGTGAGGTTATCAGCCATGTGAACACCAAGGAATTTGGTGCTCTTGATGATCTCCACGGAGAATCCATTGATGTTTAGTGGAGGATGGTTGCTCTGTGCTCTCCTGAAGTCAAGTACCATTTCTTTAGTTTTGTCACCTCCTCTCTATATGCCGACAGTTGGGACGATACTTAAACTGCACGGTGTCCAGTGTGGGTGGCAGCCGGGATTTTATGTAAATCATGATAATGGGTGTGAGTGCGAGGGGAAGACACACAAACACACACACACACACCCCATTAATCAGATCAAGTTTGAACTTTTTCAATGTTTCAGAATTTTCAGAATCTTTATTTGCCATAAATACTTTCAGAAATGTCTCATCATGCAAGTGTGAGATTAAAAACAATAATAATACCAAATGTCTTTGGTAAATTCTAAAAATTATATAAAAAATTAACTATTCTAAAGAATAATCATATATATATATATATATATATATATATATATATATATATATATATATATATATATATATATATATATATATATATATATATATAATACATTTTATTTGTGGGCACCTTTCAAGCTCTCAAGGTCACCTTACAAAAATACATTTAAAAAACACAGCATAATATAAAATTTACAAATAGAAAACAAATAATAAAATATTAAAAAAAAAAAAAATTAACAAAGAGAAAAAATAATGGACAAGTTTCAAATATAAAATGCAGTTCTAAACATGTAAGTTTTGAGTCTGGATTTAAAGGTTATCAGAGAGTCTGTACTTCTGATGTCAGCAGGAAGACTGTTCCAGAGACGGGGTGCAGAGCGACTGAATGCTCTAAGCCCCATGGTGGACAGTCGAGCTGATGGTGTGGTGAGCTGGTTAGCAAAAGAAGATCTGAGTGTACGGGAGGGTGTGTATAATTGGAGAAGGTCAGACAGATATGGTGGAGAAAGATTATGAAGAGCCTTGAAAGTGAATAGCAGAATTTTATACTCAATGTGAAACTTCACAGGAAGCCAGTGAAGCTGGTGAAGAGCTGGTGTGATATGGTCAATAGAAGGAGTTCCAGTAATAATGCGGGCTGCAGAGTTCTGTACCAGTTGAAGTTTGAGAAGAATTTTAGAAGGCAAGCCAAAAAGAACAGAGTTACAGTAATCTAGACGTGATGTGACAAGGGCATGGACTAATATGGCAGTACTGTGCTGTGTCAAGATTGGGCGGAGGCGATTAATATTGCGAAGATGAAAGTACGCAGACCGAGTGACATTATTAACATGAGCCTCAAAGGATAGAGTGCTATCAAGGATGACACCCAAACTCTTTACCTGAGGGGAAGGAAAAACAGTGGAATTATCAATATTTAATGAAAAACTATCAACCTTGGCTAAGGTGGACTTGGAGCCAATATACATATATATAAAAAAAATTTTAAATAAAAAATTTGCCACATCCCCATCCTGTGACATCACTCTTTTTAACACTATGTTTACACTGTGTTGCATATAACACACGACTTTCCAGTTTACCCAAAGCACAGTTTGTTCCACTGTTAATTTTGTTAAAAGGAAAAGGATATTAACTTTTGGTGTCCATAATATTAATGTCCCAGAAAGCAAAAGTGAACACCACAATAATTAACATATATATAATAATTCAATTATGTAACATTTATGGATGTCTCAGGGGTAAATCTGTACCTTTATGTTTTCTGACATCTTCAGGACAGAGGAGTTTACACGTCTTTGCGGTTTCTTACTTACATGACAAGCTGTGTTTTTTGTCATAAACATAATGGCCATACCATTATAATACCATTGCTGACTGACATGGTCATAAACAGTAAATCTTCATAACACCACACCATTATTCTGTATTGTAGTGTTACAAACACACACACACACATATACATTTAGAAGGTTGTAGTATTACTACTAGCTCAACAGTGAAAGACCTGGGTGTCATATTAGACAGCAATTTGTCCTTTGAAATTCATATTACAAATGATTTTCCATCTTAGACATATTTCCAAGCTTAGAAACATTTTATCTGTATCTGATGCAGAAAAGCTAGTTCATGCATTCATGACCTCCAGACTGGAATATTGTAATGCATTACTAGGTGGTTGTCCTGCATCTTCAATAAACAAGCTACAGTTAGTCCAGAATGCAGCCGCCAGAGTTCTTACCAGGTCAAGGAAATATGATCATATATCCCCAATATTATCATCCCTGCACTGGCTACCTGTTAAGTTTAGAATTGATTATAAACTATTACTACTTACATACAAGGCACTAAATGGTTTAGCTCCCACGTATCTAACCAGTCTTCTAACACGCTACAATCCATCATGCTCCTTGAAATCACAAAACTCCGGACTTCTGGTAGTTCCCAGAATATCAATGTCTACAAAAGGGTGTAGAGCGTTTTCGTATTTAGCTCCTAAACTTTGGAATAGCCTTCCTGACAGTGTTCGGGGCTCAGACACAGTCTCCCAGTTTAAATGTAGCCAGGCATACACATAATACATCCCATAACCTTGCGCTCCAGTACATGTGATTAAATGCACATTATCATCTAGTGCTTGCTAATCTTATGAACAGCAGCTATGTTAATTCCTTTCCACTTTTCCTTTTTTCTACCCATCCCAAGCCATCTAGAGATTGTGTCAGCTCCAGTAGACCTTCACTGCGAAGAGGCCAACCATGTGAGGACCCTGAGATGGACCAGCTCCAGTTGGATTCTGCTTTTTGAGGATTTTGGGTATTGAAAGCAACGATGCCAACCCTAGGTGGACTTTGAGGATGACAACAACCTCCTAATTAATACACACACTAAATTCTACATATGCTGTATCTGCATCACACAACTCCAACTGACTGTACATGACTGCAGAAAAGACATTGTTCATAATCACACTCTCTGGTGTTTATAATAATTTATATTATTCACCCAAATGAGGATGGGTTCCCTTTTGAGTCTGGTTCCTCTCAAGCTTTCTTCCTCATACCATTTAAGAAAGGTTTTCCTTGCCACAGTCACCTCAGGCTTGCTCAATAGGGATGATTTTGTCTAACATTTAGGACTTTTGTACTATGTTTCTTAGGTTCTGTAAAGCTGCTTTGAGACAATGTCCATTGTTAAAAGCGCTATACAAATAAAATTGAATTGAAATTGAAAACACAGAATTGATTTTAACCTCTTCCTTATACATGTTCTGATTGTGAGTCCAGGTTTCTTGGCTTGTTCAGTGACCCTGTTCATTGCTAGTTTGTGGTGTTGCACTAGCTATGTGTATTTCATGGATTAGCATTGTTAAAGCATTAGCCTTTGCCCTGTTTAGCTTAATGTGGAGTGAATGTGGAGTTGTGCTCAGGGCAGTAGGTTGAGATTTGGAGACTGCAATACGAAAATGAGCACAGTAAAGGTACATGCTTTATAATGCTCTTTCAATGACAATAGCATTAAATGCAGAGCTATAACACACTTCATACAGTAACACACTTGGGGACTAAACCATCAGGACAGACAGTGAAAGAAATAAAAAATAACAAAACAATGAGTGAAGGACGAATAAACACTAGAACACCAAGGACAACTGTGAAGGCGCGCACACACACACACACACACACACACACAGACACACACACACACACACACACACACACAGAGAAAGAGAGAGAAAATATTAAAGGAACTTTTTACTTTAATATTAAAGGAATATTAAATCTACTTCATATATTTATATTTAATTTATATAATAATAATAATAATAATAATAATAATAATAATAATAATAATAATTTTACTAATAATGTGTGAGCTATGCAGTAAAATATAGTTAGGAATAATTGCGATTCTTGATAAGATTACTGAAGAATAGCTTATCAAATAAGTTTGGATACAACATCAAACTGAAACAAAGCGAAACACAAACATGTGACACATGAACATTCAGATTAAATGTATTAATGAAGAGAGTGAGATAAAGGGAAAAACAGATGAATGAGTGTTTGAGAGACAGCAGATACACTGATCAGGCATAACATTATGAGCAGTGAGAGGTGATGTGAATAACACTGATTATGTCCTCATCATGGTACCTGTTAGTGGGTGGGATATATTAGGCAGCAAGTGAACATTTTGTCCTCAAAGTTGATGTGTTAGAAGCAGGAAAAATGGGCAAGCGTAAGGATTTGGACCAAATTATGATGGCTTGATGACTGGATCAGAGCATATCCAAAACTGCAGCTCTTGTGGGGTGTTCCCTGTCTGCAGTGGTCAGTATCTATCAAAAATGGTCCAAGGAAGGAACAGTGGTGAGCTGGTGACAGGGTCATTGGCGGTCAAGGCTCACTGATGCACGTGGGGAGCGAAGGCTGGCCATGTGATCTGATCCAACAGACGCACTACTGTTGCTCAAATTGCTGAAGAAATTAAGGCTGGTTCTGATAGAAAGGTTTCAGAATACACAGAGCATCACAGTTTGTTGTGTATGGGGCTGCATAGCCGCAGACCAGTCAGGGTGCCCATACTGACCCCTGTGCACCGGCAAAACGTTTTCTTTTATATCACATGGATGGCCGGGTGTGTGTGTCGCTAACGTGGGGAACACATGGATGGATGGATGCACCAGGATGCAATATGGGAAGAAGGCAAGCCGGTGGAGGCAGTGTCATGCTTTGGGCAATGTTCTGCTGGGAAACCTTGGGTCCTGCCATCCATGTGGATGTTACTTTTGACAAGTACCACCTACCTAAGCATTGTTGCAGACCATGTACACCCTTTCATGGAAACGGTATTCCCTGATGGCTGTGGCCTCTTTCAGCAGGATAATGCACCGTGCCATAAAGCAAAAATGGTTCAGGAATGGTTTGATGAGCACAACAACCAGTTTGAGGTGTTGACTTGGCCTCCAAATTCCCCAGATCTCAATCCAATCATGCATCTGTGGGACATGCTGGACAAACAATTCCGATCCATGGAGGCCCCACCTTAGAGGACTTAAAGGATCTGCTGCTAACATCTTGGTGCCAGATACCACAGCACACCTTCAGGGATCTAATGGAGTCCATGCATCGACGGGTCAGGGATGTTTTGACAGCAAATGAGGGACCAACACAGTATTAGGCGGGTGGTCATAATGTTATGGGTGATGAGTGTATTTCGAGATGATAACAGTGAGATCTCACTCAAGACTAGACGTGCTTTAAAAATACTGCTGTTTGTTCCATATTTCGATCATGCCGATTTCATTTATTCACACACAGGCCGAGTTTATTTACTTTTCCTTTATTATATTAAGAGCTAATAAATTTTAAACATTGTTTGCTAAAATGGAACATTGTAATTAGGGAATATTACATTTTGACATATTAAAATGACTATATTAACTATGAGCTAATGTTTGAAATGTTGACTCAGCATGCTTCCTCTCACACATTTCATTAAATAATTGACTCATTTGTGAATTTAAAAACATCTCTTAAATATCAACTTCTTCTTTTTACAAGAAACTAAACAATGTGTCTATAAAATAATCCATTCTTTTCAAACATTAGTATACAACAACAAACAGAAATATACCAAGATAGCTGGGTGTTATAAGTGTACACGTCATCTCTCTCTCTCTCTCTCTCTCTCTCTCTCTCTCTCTCTCTCTCTCTCTCTCTCTCTCTCTCTCTCTCTCTCTCTCTCTCTCTCTCTCTCTCTCTCTCTCTCAGGTGGGCGGTCTGTGTCTGTCACTCATCCTTTTCATCTGAAGATCTGTGTGTGTGCGTGTGTGTGTGTGTGTGCGCGCGCGCGTACGGGGAGCCCTAACCAGCGGCGGCGGACGGTTCTCCCACTCGGCGCTCGTGCTCGACCAGTAACCAGTGGAGCGCTGTTTTTTCCGCCCTCGCCTCCGTACTACAGCTGCTTGTCGTCTTTCTCGCACTCTGTCGGGATAAACGCCGTTAATAACGCCTTTGCGGTATCAGAACTCTGCGCGAGAGCCAGGGCAGCGATTAAAACCGGAGCGTGCGCGTGCCTCATTCGGTTTTGCTGACCGACACTAATTGAGCGTCACGAGGCGCGCGCGCACCGGACGCCACTTGTTTATAAATACGGCGCTCGCGACGCTCGGTCTGCCAGCAACACCACATCTACACACCGTCACCACCGCGGTGTTCTCCCCCCGGTAACGGCGCTGATTTACTGACTGAGGAAAAGAAAATCAGAGCGAGGATTTTAAAGCGGACATTAATCCGGTTTAGTTTGACGCAGGATCCGGTTTCAGTGCCTGCTTCCGTTATTGTTGGAACGCACGCGCTAATAGCACTCGGAGTGTTTTGGGAAGATGTCCGGTGAAGCGGTTCTGATCCCGGATGACCAAGCCTTCAACAACTTCAAACACGAGTGTGTGTCGGATGATGGATGGAGTCAGACATACAACAAGTCCGGCATCACGGTTCTGATTCAGATCCTGGAGGAGGAGAAATCCCTGCACAAAATCAAGGTGAGATACAGCGGAATAACCTACCTGTCTAACTTATCTAACCTACACATGCCTGTCTAACCTACAGTGTCCTGTCTAACTTACCTGTCTAACCTTCCTGTCTAACCTACAGTATCCCATATAACCTACCTCTAACCTACACTTATATGTCTAACTTACCTGTCTAACCTACAGCGTCCTGTCTAACTTACCTGTCTAACCTACAGTGTGCTATATAACCTACGTCTAATCTACACTTATCTGTCTAACCTACCTGTCTAACCTACAGCTTCCAGTTGAACTTACCTGTCCTACCTTCCTGTCCAACCTAGTGTCCCATATAACCTACCTCTAACCTACACTTATCTGTCTAACCTACCTGTCTAACCTACAGCTTCCCGTTGAACTTACACCAGCCCATTTAACCCACCTCTAATTGGACTGTCTAACTTACACTTACACTGTCTAAATTACCAGTCAAAGCTACAGCTTCCTGTCTAGCCTACAGCATGCCCATATAACTACCTGTCTAACTACCTGTCTATATGGTTAAGTTAGACAGTAAAGTGTAGGTTAGACAGGTATGTGGTGATTACCTATCTAATCACCACATACCTGTCTAACCTACACTTTACTGTCTAACCTACCCATATAACATAACAGACCTTAATAACTAACCTTCACCTAACTACCTATATGACTAATCTACCAAGTGACTATCCTGGCTAACAGAACCTACCTGACCCACTCCTCTGATCTCCAGATGTTGATGTTATTCATATCACACCTGCAACTAAACTTTTTTCTCTTAGAAACTTAAATTATTCTCTTGTATCAGAACCATCTGTTACGTTCTTCATCATCATCATCATCATCATCAGGGTTCTGCTATCAGACCTGGTTCCTGCTGATGTTCATTTAGAAAGATGAGAAACTTTGAATGAACTATATCAAGAGATATTAAAGAGATATTTTCACTCTCTGGATAAAGGTCAAGGTTAACCACTCTGTACATCATATCCTGTTTCACTCAAGTCCAAGACACTACATTGGAGGCCTGTGTGGTAGGAGTTCATAGATAATGCTGTTGGCTTGGGGATTACTGTGTGATTTGTGCTTGCTGTTGACTTTACCTCAGTGTCCGTGTTTAACCAGCAGCCCACGTCCGGGTCTTTGGTGAGTTATATTTCTCGAGCGATGATGTGAGAATTGTTTGCGGAAGGCGAGGATCAGACCTTGTGCTGCTTAAAGACACACGTCTGTTAGCTTCCATAGGATTTTACTCCAGTGTAAACAGTGTTTAATCGGCAGATGCAGAGTTTTTTGTAGCTGTGAAGACACCTAAAGTTTAACATGAAACTAGACATGGTGCTAATCTGAACTGCAACCTCAGATTAGCCACATTTTCATACAGATTAGCTGTGCCGCTAGTTTGTCATGAGCTTTTAATCCTCTTACTGTGTGTGAAGTGTTTACATGAAGTGAACAAAGTGTTTTTATTGAACAAACACAACTGTATACACATGTGTTTTAATGAAGGAAAGTGATAGCACTTTAAGAAGCAAATATACAGGCATGAACAATGTCAGATAAATTTATCCTCTATGATACAACAGTACTAAAGGTCCAGTTCTGTACGTTATCAAAGTTTTAAAGGGCCAGGACACCTTTCTGGGGATCTGAAACAACCCATACAATTGAAGGTCTGACCTCTCAAACATTTCATTTTCAGAGTGAAGGAAAATTAATAGGAAAAATTAGTAGTAATAGTTTTATTGCTCTGCTCTTCAAATGGAATTGTTGCAGTTTGCTGCATTTTGGTCCGTGATTTTGAGGACTTAAATCTACAGTACTTGCAACTCAAAAAATAATCATGATGATATCTTTTAGTCAGGTTATTTAAAGACTAGTAATGCTAATGTTTCTGAGAAATTAGAACATAAATGCTGCACAGCGTAAGCGCAAGCTGAAAGTGTCAGTTATGCAGGATTTGTTTTCTATTTTTTTTTTATTCATTTGTTACAGAGGTTGTGAAGTGACATTGGTTTTTAGAAATGTAATTAAAGAATCAGTGGATAGTTAAGTACTATAAATGTGAACATGTATAAAATAGAATGATTTTTACAAAGACATTACCTGACAATAAGAGGTCCTACAGAGGTTTACAGACATGGTAAATACTGTTAAAAATAAAAAGCCGTAATATTGTGGACTCCACTGTGCAGGTATAAGTGACGCATCACATTCAGTGATTATAACCCCTTATGCCTCAGGTTGTTCTTGTTCTCACGCTCAGAAGCTTCGCCTAACAGGAAGTGAGCTGATATCTGAGCCGGGCCTCGCATAAAACCCTGTTGTTATCACGGATGACAGTTTGCACGTTTCTCAAGGACCTTTGGAAAAACACACACACCACATTCCGGTTCAGTTTCACATTTAAACCAACGTGTTACTCAGGTCAGCTCTGAAACATCACTATGGTAAAGGATTAGGGATGAGAGGACAAATACAGTGGCAAGTTTTTAGACTGCTGGTTTAATTTCTGGCTTCATGTCAGAACAATTTATTTATTAATTTAGTATAAAGCAAATTTTGTTTGGCTTTTAATTGAGAGCATTTTCATGTGAGGAAAGCTGTACAACCTTCAAGCTTCTATAGTTTCATGAGATATGTAAGAAATCACAGAATGATTGATCATGCTGTTACAGTTAAATAATTGATGTGTTGGTCTGATGAAATCAAAAAAGCCTGCAGCTTGTCATGTTACTGAGAATTTGCAAAGTGCTCTGTCCTGAAGATGTCAGAAAACAAATTCTCAGCTTCATCTCTGACTGTTACGAAGCACTAACACTGGAGACTCATTCCATAAATGTTACATAAACATCATCTTACAGAAAACGTCATCACATTGGTGATCACACGCTTTTTTGTTTTTGTGGAGCATCTGCTGTACAAGTTCTTTGGTTTGAGCTGTTACTATAGAAAGGATAACAAGTGAATTAAAGTGCAAACAGAAAGGCATTAATGATGTGATAATATAGTTCATATTTAAATTGTCTTTTGAGGCAAGTGTAATTATTTACACATATACACATTTTCTGCACTGTGCTAAACTGGAGGCTACAACATTACAGTTTTCAGTATGTAAAAACTGCCATTTCAAATGGTTAACCAGGTGTGTGAATAATCTTTCATCACTACTGAGATCCATGGTGCAGAATGCGAACTAAATACTCAAACGAACAAAACTTAAACTATTACATAACACTGGCTGCTTAAAGAAAAGCTTTCATCTGTGTGAATACATCACTGTGTGTGTGTGTGTGTAGGCATGTGGGTGTGGGCGGTGGTCTGAGGAGATGCATCTTAATGATGTAGGGCTTCCCCTTGCCCACACTGTCACTTGCACACACACTCTCACTCTCAGATACACTCTCTCTCTGTCTCTATATCCTCCCACTTCTGGTTTTGTCCGCAGTCGCTTAGAAATCCCACTCAATTTATCTTCTTTCTTTTTCACACTCTTTCATATTTGCTTTCCTTAACGTGTGTGGAAATGAAACTGCCCTTTCTTCATTAAACTGTTAACCTTGTGATGGCGAACGTGTGGAACGGGGAACATGTGGGATGGAGAACATATGGAATGGGGAGCGTGTGGGATGGTTGAGTAAGTGTGGGATGTGTGATTTAAGAACTTGTAGGATTCAAAGCAAACGTGTTACAGGAAACACATGGGTCTGGGAACATGTGGGACTCACACTGTCCCAGAACTGAAGGTGAGCAGGATGTGGAACATAGTGACAGAGTAGTCAGTGGGACAGAAACGTAGGATGGGGAACCAATGGGATGGAACAGGGAAAATATACGATGGAGAATGGGGAATGTTGGAACTGTTCAGCTGGAATTAACTGAGAATTTGACTGAAAAGTCATTGACGGAAAGCTCTGATGGCCAAACATCATTTTGATGACAAAATACAACAGGCAGACCAGCAGAAAATTCATCTGCAAGCTTCCTGCATCAATGCCAGTGGAATAACTGTGTGCTTGATGTTTAGGAATGTAGTAGTGTATGTAGTAGTGTTTCAGAACTTCAGATGAGAGAGTGAACAACGGCAAGATAATGCAAGATATTACAGCTCACGATCACTGCAGCGTCCCTTAGTGCACAAATAATTAATGCAAACATGCCTACTTGAGCTTTCACTTATTTCCAACTGAAGTGCTCATTAAAAAGAAATGGCTTTGTGATATTTGCTGGGATGAGGGGAAACATTTTACAGACGCCGACTTCTCACATTAAATTCCTAAGCATGAATGAAATCAAACCTATGTGTGTGTTGCTTTCGGCTGCTCCCTGTTCGGGGTCGCCACAGCGTACCAACTGGTCCGCACAACAACTTGGCAAGTGTTTTACGCCGGATGCCCTTCCTGCCACAACCCTCCCATTTTTCTGGGCTTGGGACCGGCACTGCATCCAGTGGCTGGGGTTGAGGCATTGGCTGGGAATCGAACCCGGGCCTTCCGCATGATAGGCGAGCAACCTACCACTGAGCCACCAATGCTTCTATGTAATCTGCTGAAATCTAATTTTTGATAAACACAATGTAGCCAAAAGTCTGTGCACCCTTCACCATCACACCCTTTTGTGGTTCTTCCCCAAACTATTGCCACAAGGAAAGTATGGGACCGTGAGGGAGGGGGAGAGTGTGGGATGGGTTCGAGGTGAATGTTCCAGGTTTGGGGGGAGGGGAGTGGAAGGGTGGGGAAGTATGTGAGGGTGCAAGTGATCAGGATGAAGAGATGTAATCACATTAGTGTGTATGTTGTATGTATGTGTTTTTATTTTTTTTTGTATGTCTGGAACCAGCACTGCTTCTGGGTCAGCTTTTATAACACGCTCATCTTTATTTTACATATCATTATACTTTTTTCTTTTTTCTATTCCTCTTGGCCTTAGGCTGTGTGAACAGAGATATTGCAGTGACCTGTTTCTGCATTCCGTAAATCATTAAAACTTTAATGTGAATCTCCCATTTTATTACTCAATGTGGGTCAGAGGGGGTGTGTGTGTGTGTGTTCTGGTTACAGCTCATTCTTTCATCATATGCTGTCTGTCATTGAGCCAATCAGCAGCGACCATGTGGTATTCAGCAAGGGGTGCCCCTTTCCAGTCAGAATTAAGTGTTGTGTTTTTTTTTGTTTAGTGTGTTTTGTGAAGCTGCTGGAGAATACTGATGTGTGAAATTGTAGGTTTTTTTTCTCTTTACTATACGCATGTGGCTCATGAGTGCAGTGTGATGTGTGATGATAATACTGAATAATCAGTAAAGTTTTCTCACATCAAGTGAGATGGTGTGAGGAGATTATTTCAGGTTCCTCACGTTCATTCTCATTATCTATAAAGAAGGAAGGAGTAGAGAGATGGAGAAAGAAAATAAGTTGGTTCTTTTCTCTTTCTTCGTCTGTTTCCTTGCTAATGTTGAGGAACTTATGTTTGTGGAGTTCGGCTCTAGAATTATTAACATCTTTACTTATTAATTATTAACCCTGTTCACTCACTCATTGTCATTTATTTTCTTCTATTTTTAGAAAAGTGGTCATGGTGCATTGTGGGTAATATGGTCTCTCTCTCTCTCTCTCCCACCCCCACCCTCAGTGTCGGATGGTGTGTAAGGATGTTTCTGCAGAAACCATGTATGATGTGCTCCATGACATTGATTATCGGCGGAAATGGGATTCGAACGTGATCGAGACCTTTGACATCGGCAAACTGACGGTGAACGCAGACGTTGGCTACTATTCCTGTAAATAATTTCCCCATAATTCCGTTCACTTCACATGTGTGATGTACAGAATAATTCTTCATCAACTCCTGAGTTGTTGAAGTTGATTATTTGTTTTGATTGTTCAAGGGAAGTGCCCTAAACCCCCGAAGAATCGTGATGTGATAACTCTGCGCTCTTGGCTGAATATAGGAAGTGATTACATCATCATGAACTACTCTGTCAAACACCCGTAAGTGACACATGAGGTCAAAGTATACCTTTATGTCATCAAGTCTTATTATTCCCAGAGCTATAATGCTAGTTTCTGTTTCATCTGTTTACTGAGGATCGACTAGCTAATGTGTGTGTGTGTGTGTTTATAATGATCAGAAATACCCCCCAAAGAAGGACATGGTGCGGGCTGTCTCCATCCAAACAGGTTACCTCATCCAGAGCAACGGTCCTTCCAGCTGTACCTTAACTTACCTGGCACAGGTCGACCCTAGAGGTAATGAACCACCCAAGACACACACACAAATACACACACAAACACCTCACGAGAATACAGAATTAGATTTACGAGTCATGAAAGAATGCGGAAATGCTGAAACAACACTGATGTAATATATTAAGGGGTACGGACATGTTAATGGATGCAGATTGAGGGGGTGGGGCCATGTGAATGGGTTCAGAGAGATGAGGGGGTGGGGCTCCGTCAAAGAGCTCTTTAAAGATTGACGATCGCAATCTTTTCCATTAAAATGACACCAAACACGATACACGCCTGTTCTTTAGTAATCAAATGTGTTCTCATATTTGTGTGTGCGTGTGTTTGTCTCTCCCTGTTGGTCTCTCTCTCTCTCCCCAGGTTCTCTCCCTAAGTGGGTGGTGAATAAGTCTTCCCAGCTTCTGGCTCCTAAAGTGCGTAGTGTTGACTGTCTTGTGTTTGTCTGCATGTGTGTGCATGTGTGTTACTCTGTGTGTCTTTTTAAAATGTCATTGTTACTAAAGATATCTATTTTTTTAAAACTCCGCTCTATCTTACTCCGTCCCTCTTTCTGTACCACCCCCTCTCGCAGGCGATGAAGCGTATTGCGCGGGCATG
>JAUCMX010000011.1:4601108-4671108 GCA_033459395.1 Hemibagrus guttatus
ATCAACCCTTTTTACCCTGTCCCTTTTTAAACCCCCTTTTCCCCCGTCCCTTAACCCTTTTTACCCCGTCCCTTAACCCTAACCTTTTAACCCGTCCCTTAACCCTAACCTTTTCCCCCGTCCCTTAACCCAAACCCCTTTTCCCCCGTCCCTTAACCCCTTTTCCCCCGTCCCTTAAACCCCTTTTCCCTTTTTTTAACCCTTTCCCTTCCCTTAACCCTTTACCCTGCCCCTTTAAACCCCTTTCCCCTTTTCCCTTAACCCTTTTTCCCCCGTCCCTTAACCCTTTTCCCCCGTCCCTTAACCCTTTCCCCCGTCCCTTAACCCCCTTTACCCTGTCCCTTAACCCTTTACCTTTTCCCTTAACCCTTTCCCCTTTTCCCTTAACCCTTTCCCCTTATTCCTTAACCCTTTCCCCTTTTCCCTTAACCCTTTACCCTGTCCCTTAACCCTTTACCCTATTCCTTAATCCATTATCCTGTCCTTTTACCCTTTACACTGTTCCACCTACCCTTTTGCTTTACCCTGTCTGATTACTATAACCCTTTACCCAATTACCTAACCCTGTCACTGTATCCTATCCCTTAACCCTTCATCTTTACCCTTTACTGAAGAGATCAGGATCAAAGCAGTCCATTTCTGAACGAGAGCTGGAATTACTCAGTGTGAGACGTTAGACGTGTGATTTTAAATGAGTTGTTATAACGTGTGTGTTGCACAAGCTGGTGTTTGTACACTTTTCCTCCAGCTTGTGTTTGTTGACTTGTCACAATGATGGTCTGCATGTCGTAAGATGCAGCTTTCAGGCCTTGCTTAAAGTGACAGGAAGCTTGTGCTGATAACTTGTGTGACTTTAACAAAGTTTTCCTCACCTGGAGCACCGGGCCCGTTTATGAGCTAAAGTTCATGAGCTAAAGGTGATCTAGTCTGCCATCTTCAGTTTGAAACTTTTCGTATGTACTTTTTTCTTTATTTTCATGAATTTTTAAGTTTTAGATTGAGTTTTAGGTAAAACTTTGAAAACTTTATCATATTTAAATAGATAAAGATAAAGATTTAGACAGCTAAAGAAATTCGAGGAAAGGGTTTTTCTCAGTATTTGGTGACAGATGATTCTCAATGCCTCATAAAATAATTTAGACTGAGATGTAAGCAATGTGCCGCCTTTTCTTCAGTTTAGGGTTCTGCCTACATACAGGAACTTAACTTTTTCTCATCAAATCTCAGGATGATTACATGCTTTATGTATGTATGTATTTATTTTTTTATTTTTCAGTGTCATTGTCTCTTTTTTTTTTTTTTATACAGTCAGTTTGGTCAGTTGTGTGTGTTATCATTTGTGGTTATCTCTGTTACTTGCTGTTTGTAAATGTAGAAGATTCTGAATATTTCAGATCATATATTAGTTCATTTGAAATAAATTAATAAACCTTAATATTATATAAGGTTTGGAGATGGAATGAGGCAATTTTCCACGTTGATTTCTGTTAATATTTTACTGCTGGTTTTCCTTCAAATGAAAAGATAAAGCTGAATTATTTCAGAGTATTTCTTTTTTTTTTCGGGCAGGGGATTTATAAAGCAGAAGATGGATGCGGTTCTCTGTTGTGTGTGGGAGTTTCTGAGAGGTTCTAAGTCAAGGTCCAGATGAGTGAGTGGAGATGATCTTTAGGGTTTTTTTTTTATTAGATTACATTCGATTTTCCATTGAGCGTGTGGCTGGCTGTGTGTGAGTGTTGGGTCATGTGTATGTGTCTGTGCATGCACATGTGTCCCCTATGTGAGTGTGTGCATGTCTGTATGAGAGGGGGTGGTTTTTGAAGTATTTTGTTTGTATGTGAGAGTGCGTGTGTCCGCATGCGAGTGTGTGTCTCTGACTCTGTGTGATTTTTTGTTTTGCATAAACTCCAGCACACTTTGAAGTTGCTTTCGGCTGCTCCCTGTTCGGGGTCGCAACAACTTGGCACGTTTTACGCCGCATGCCCTTCCTGATGCAACCCTCCCATTTTTCCGGGCTTGGGACTGGCACTGCATCCAGTGGCTGGGGTTGAGGCATTGGCTGGGAATCGAACCCGGGCCTTCTGCATGATAGGCGAGAAACCTTCCACTGAGCCACCAATGCCCCTCAAACCCCAGCACATCACTTTGACATGACTATATCAGATGCTGCACTTGTTTGTTTCCCAGTCAATGCTTTTTCCTTTTTCAGAAAACCAGGCTTTCTGGTTGTAATGCCTCTTTATTTACAATTCTCTGTTCTAAAGTCGGGGGGCCCAGTGGCTTAGTGGCTTAGTGGTTAGCACATTTGCCTCACACCTCCAGGGTTGGGGGTTCGATTCCCGCCTCCGCCATGTGTGTGTGGAGTTTGCATGTTCTCCCCGTGCCTCGGGGGTTTCCTCCGGGTGCTCCAATTTCCTCCCCCAGTCCAAAGACATGCATTGTAGGTTGATTGGCATCTCTAAATTGTCCGTAGTGTGTGATTGCGTGAGTGAATGAGAGTGTGTGTGTGCCCTGCGATGGGTTGGCACTCCGTCCAGGGTGTATCCTGCCTTGATGCCCTATGACGCCTGAGATAGGCACAGGCTCCCCGTGACCCGAGAGTAGTTCGGATAAGCGGCAGACAATGAATGAATGTTCTAAAGTCTTTGATGTGATTGGCTGAAAATCATTACCAATTGCCTGTTTAGTGATTTATTCCACAGATACGTTTTTTGCTTCCTGTAACCTTTTAGGTAGATTTTTTATTATTATTTAAGACCTAGTGATCTCATGTATCACAAAAGGTTGTAATGATTGAATGTGTGTATTCAGTCTGAGTGGTAATACTGCTCAACACTGTTATAATAATTTAAAAAGTTATTTACAGTAAGAGACATAATCCTGTGAGAATTTATAAAACCTGGTTGTCACCATGATAAAGCTTTTTTTCTTCCCAGATATTATATTAAATAAACTGCCCTACTATTGTGTGTCCTCTTTGGAGAGGAAATGAAGGAAAACCGCAAAAGTAGCGTGTAGTCATCAGGATTTTTGGAATTTCCGCGTGTGTGTGTGTGTGTGTGTGTGTGTGTGTGTGTGTAAGGTTTGGAAAATTCAGTGTCTCGCAACTCCATTAGTTTGGGTTAGTCTTAGGGTTAGGTTTATAGTTTAAGGGTTAGTATTAGGGTTATGGTTAGTTTTTGGGCTTAATATTAGGCTTAGCTTTTAGTGTCAGGGTTAGTTTTCAGGATAGGGTTAATATTATGGTTTCTGTTTCTCTTGAAATAAAGATGCTTTATCTCCGTAAATAATGCTCAGAAGTTAATAGGTTCTCTCCACACACTCTGAGCTTGTATACATGTGTAAAGATGTAATGAGTAAAGATGCAAGAGGCGGCAGGAAATACAAATCTTATCCTTTGCCCCTGGTATACCTCAAAACAGTGACTAATTTTGGACACTGTCTGGTATCTCTGGGTTTAATGATTATACTCACTTGACTCACTCGAGTCTAACATTAGAGCGAGTTACACAGTTTGGAAGTTTGTGTGTGACACGTGATATATTTTTAATGCAATTGGAGATGATTAGCTAATGACCAAACCTCTAATATAAACACCATTTTAAATTAATTGCCAGTTCTTACCAAAGTTCATCAAGGTCATGTGTCAGGCAGAATTGCAAATTCTGCAAATGTAGTACAGATGCCTTTTAAAAATAGTGAATAGAAACATTTTCAACGCTTTTTAGTCTGACTGATATTGTGACCTTCTGTAGCTGAGTAAGCAAAATAAAACCCATTAGTTGCATAGCTGAAGAAAGACTTTAGCCTGAAAACATCCTGTTTCTCTGGTCCTTGCTGTAAAAGTGTGCATGCACTATATTTATTATTGAAATAAACTGAATGTTGTTAAATTGGTCATGAATTTTTCTCCACCCGACCTGCTGGTTGCTAATACAGCAATTAGTCTTCCCATTTTTTTTTAACCTTTTGATTATATTATTTTCAGCCACATGAGCACATGACACACATGTGATCCTGCAGTCATCTGCGGTTGTAGATCAGATGAATAAAAAATTATTTACAGTGGGAAATTTCAACGCAGGCTTATCAAAGCTAATGTATTATTCAGTTCTTGTAGTTATTTGCTGGTTTCACTGGTCCCTTGAATCGAATGGGATCTCAGAAATGTTGATAAATAACGTCAACTTGTACCCTGTGCTTTCTGTTAGAGGAAGCTTCAGCTATAGAAAGCGTGATGGCTCTAATAATTCTGCATAAGATTCAAGATTCAAAGAACTTTATTAATCCCAGGGGGAACTGCTTTGCCATGTTACAGTTGCTTTAATAAAACTGGAAAAGAGAAAGAAAGAAAGAAATATATACTCTATACAAGGAGAAGAAAAAAACAAGGCAAATAAACCGTAAAATAGATTAAATAAATACAAATACTGTATAAATACTGTACAAATAATAGTGTAGAATTGCACACAAGGATTTTTAAATTGATGATAATTTTAATGTGATAATGGTGAAATTGTACTGTGCATGAAAGGCTTATAATTACTACTGCACACATTATTGATTATTGCACATGAAATTACACATGAAAATGTCCCAACATTTCTCTGGGATTAATAAAGTTCTTTGAATCTTGAATCTTATGCAGAATTATTAGAGGAATTGTACAGTTTGATTGCCACAGGGATGAAAGATCTCCTAAAATGCCCAGTACAACACTTGACAGTGATCCGTCTCTGGCTGAATGTACTCTTCTGGTTAACCAGCACACTGTGTAGTTGATGAGAAGGGTTGTCTAGGATTGAATGGAGTTTTGACAGCATCCTTCTCTCAACAACAATGTGAACTGGGTCCAGCTCCATTCAAAGTACAGAGCCAGCCTTACTGATTAGTCAGTCCAGTTTATTTCTCTCTGCCACCTTCATGTTACTTCCCCAACAGACCGCTGCATAGAAAATGACACTAGACACCACAGACTCATAGAACATCCGCAGTAGGTTGTTGCAGACGTTGAAGGACTTGAGCCTTCTCAGAAAGTACAACCTGCTCTGACCTTTCTTGTAGAGCGCTGTTGACTTTAGTGTCCAGTTCGGTTTGTTGTCAATATGGACTCCCAGGTATTTGTAATCCTCAAAATAATAACATTTACATTATTTATTTTACACCAGCATACTCAGAAGGTCTGTGGAATTTCTTTTACAGCTAAAGCAGTCTCTGGAACAAATAGTTTGAGAAGCTTTGTTGTGGATGATGCTCATGTTTGACATGTCTTCAGCAGGTTCCTAGAGAGCCTCGCTCCATCACCCCTGTATGCTGAAGCTTGTTTAACACTAGACATAGCACCACAACTGCTTTGCAACACCTTTCAGTTCACTTCATGTGAAAGCGTGATGTATTTATTTCTGCAACTTTACACCATGACCAGTGCATCTCAACACTCTAGTGTAGTCGTTTTCTCAACTTTAAACAGACTCTGAAGAATGAGAGCATTTACAGTAAAGTGCAGCCTCTGTGGGTTTTGAGATCTTTGGTTGGTTTGTCCAGACCCCATTGTCAGACCCCAAGGTTTATAGTTGAGGTTCTTTTTGTGTTCTCTAAAAACTGTGGCTTTTACATAACTTCCCCTAGGTTTCAGGATGTGCAAAAGCTTCTGTTTGCTTACTAGAACTTAAGTTTCCTTCACCAACTGGCATACAAAGTATTAGGCAAGCATTAAGAAATGTAGTACAGATGCCTTTAAAAATAATGAATAGAAACACTTTCTACATAAAATAAAACTTGGATAAAGAGCATAACAGCACTTAACTATACTGAGTCAATATTTGGTGTGATGAGCCTTTGTTTTTACATCAAACTACATCAGGTGTCTTACATACATGTGTCGTTTTATATGATACTTGGCTTGTAGGTTCTTCTGAGTATCTTTGGCGAATCTGACACAGTTCTTTTGGAGATCCCTGACAGTCAGCACTCACTTTTTGTAGTGCGTTACGTGATTTATTATTGTTTACTGACATACAAACATTTTCTGTTATATTCAATTTAGGTTGGAGAACTAACGTTTGGAGAAGTGAAATGTTTTTTAATTGACCCAATAATGCATAAAATAAACATTTAAAACAAAATTAGTATTACAAAAATTTACAGTGCCTAAAGAAGGGCCTATTAGAACTATTAGATCAGTGTAGTTTCTGAGTTTGTTATAAACACTAATTCCTTGCTGTCAGAAGCTGACAGATGTAACGGCAGATCCATGACCGTGTTATAGTCCCCAAGTGGCTCTGTCCATGGCTGTCTCCTGGTCACAGGCTGTCCACACAGATCCATCCACAGCATCAGTGAGCACCACCAAGCGACGAGACTCCGACCAGGGGTAGAGCCAGTGGTCACACTGGAACTCAGAACACTGGGAGCTCGGGAGTGGGATGTATAACTCAACAGAGAAAGACACAGAGAGAGAGAGAGAGAGAGAGAGAGAGATCTTAAGTATGCTTGTGATCATTTGATGTTTAAAGACAATGTAAGTTATTTGTAAAGTGCAGGCAGGGACTCTGGCAGAACTAGCTATGACAGCATAACTAATGTGTTCATATGTCAGAGATGCAGTGTGTTTGTATTGTATTGGTATTGTATTATTAGTAGTAATTAATGGGATCGTATAGATCACGTTTTACTAAGTCCTCTGTTAAAGTACTTCTCTCTCTCACTCTCTCACATGCACTTCTTACAGGTCCAGTTCCTTAATTTTAAGAATGAGGAACTTTTTGTAAACCAGTGAGAGGTTGAGAGGGAGATAAATGTTTCTCGGATTGTTACACACAGTGATCAGCAGAAAGGATGTTGTATGTGCAGTTTTGCTCTACAGCACGTCATTTAGTCACACGCCCATACACGCAGGGGAAAATATTATGCTCTGATCTATCTTTAGAAACTACAATTAATTTACAATTTTCTCCACTTCACATTGTCTGCTGTTACAGGAGGTACCTTTTTTGTTTTTGATGGTTTGGCCCTTTTTGAAGTAATATTTCGAAAATGAATTAACGATGTAAGTTACAGTATTTCAGTAGGTTTGTCTCTTACAGGCCACTAACAGTTCACCAGCACATACAAATATGAATATGTGTGTGTATGAGTGAATGTTGTTTTACTTCCCATACACTGCATGCCAAACGACCTCACTTCCTCTGAGAAGAGGAAGAACCCTGAACTGAAAAATCAACCTGATACCATATGATCAGGCCAGAGGAGCTGTAGAAAGTCATATCAGGTACAGTTTTGTTGTTTGTATGTTTAGCTATATAGCATGTTGGACATCTTGGAGAACTTGCTCTATATATATATATATATATATATATATATATATATATATACACATACAGTGGTGTGAAAAAGTGTTGGCCCCCTTCCTGATTTTCTTATTTTTTTGCATGTTTGTCACACTTTAATGTTTCAGATAATCAAACACGTTTAAATATTAGTCAAAGATAACACAAGTAAACACATCATGCAGTTTTTAAATGAAGGTTTTTATTATTAATGGAAAACGAAATCCAAAACTACATGGCCCTGTGTGAAAAAGTATTTGCCCCCTAAGCCTAATAACTGGTTGGGCCACCCTTAGCAGCAACAACTGCAATCAAGCGTTTTCCATAACTTGCAATGAGACTGTTACAGCGCTGTGGAGGAATTTTGGCCCACTCATCTTTGCAGAACTGTAATTCAGCCACATTGGAGGGTTTTCGAGCATGAACCACCTTTTTAAGGTCAGGCCACAGCATCTCAATCGGATTGAGGTCAGGACTTTGACTAGGCCTCTCCAAAGTCTTCATTTTGTTTTTCTTCAGCCATTCAGAGGTGGACTTGCTGGTGTGTTTTGGATCATTGTCCTGCTGCAGAACCCAGGTTTGCTTCAGCTTGAGGTCACAAACAGATGGCCGGATATTCTCCTTCAGGATGTTTTGGTAGACAGCAGAATTCATGGTTCCATTTATCACAGCAAGTCTTCCAGGTCCTGAAGCAGCAAAACAGCCCCAGACCTTCACATATATCATATATATATATATATATATATATATATATATATATATTATATATATATATATATATATATATATATATATATATATATATATATATATAATTAGAGAGAGAGAGATATTGCACAACACCAAATTTGCATGATCGTTTAAAGATGTCTGGATAAAACTGATTGTGGGCTTATAATAATATTATTTGAAAGGTTTGTTAAATAAATGAGGACATAAATGAATATGGAAATTGAAATCACACTTATGTGAGCTAGCTAACTGTCATCTTACTGCTGTTCAGCTGTTTGGGATGCAAGTGGACTTGGAGTTGTTGGTATTTCAAATGAGAGTCAAGTTAAAGAGAATTTCCTCCATTTCAGTCCAGTTTCTTAGACATTAGCATAAAGTTATTTTTTAAAGTACTCTTTCCTTGTGTGTGTAAAAGTTTTCCTGGACCTCTGCATGTTTTTTTTTTTTTTTTTTTTTTTTCTAAAATGGTCTTTCTGTTCTGGACTCATTGGTAAACATTGTTTGTTAGTTCTTCACACATGTTACCAACATCCTGGAGAGTGTTCTGCATTTTCAGTACAATGCTAACATTAGAGCTCAGACTGTCCTTGATTAAACCTGCTATTGTTATACTCATGAAAAAGTTGTATGAAGAAATTACTTAAATAATAATAAATATCTTACACCTGTATTGTCGAGCAAAATGTGTTCTTAGAAATTGACTAGTGAGGTATTTACATATCTCCTCAAGTGTGTAATGTAATTAGTCTGTCGCTAATGAAGGAAATGCTCTAATCCACTTATGACATTTTGTACTTTCTGTTTTATAAAGTTTTGATGTCTGGGTTTTCTTTGATGCTGACTGAGAGACTTGTGTTACGGACCGTGTTTAAAGGTGTAGACTGAGTCTGGAGCTGTGGTGAGTGTCAGTCCTCTGTTCTTCAAGGAAGTTGCCAGGTTTTAATCTGTTTCCTTAAAGCTCTCTGATGATAAAATCACATACTTCAAGATTAAATTTTTTGGTTATAGAACTTCAGAGCAGAAATAGAAACATGTTGTGAAGTGCCTTCATTGAGCTGAGTGTACAGAAAGACTGGGAGAGAAAAACTGAGAACCTTCCTGCTTTCTTCTCCTCTCACACATCGAGGTTAGAAGAAGAAGATGTCACATACACATTACAGCACAGTGAAATTCTTTCTCTGCATAGCCCAGCTGTGGAAGTTGGTTTCAGAGCACAGGGTCAGCCATGATGCAGTGCCTCTGGAGCAGAGAGAGTTAAGGGCCTTGATCATGGGCCTAGCAGTGGCAGCTTAGCAGTGCTGAGGCTTGAACCCCGGCTTTTTCAACAGTCTAGATCCTTAACCACTTGTCATGTCAGCATGGCATTAAGCAGTGTTTAGAGTCAGACGTGTGGAGGTGTGTGTGGTTTGGGAGGAAACCTGACTTCAGTGGTCCAGACATCTGTGTGTGTGTGTGTGTGTGTGTGTGTTGTGTGTTCCTGTTGTGGCAAGCTAACAGTTTTACTCGTCAAACAAAACAGCTTTTTACATTTGCTGAATTTTCCAGACACTCAGAGTTCGCTCCAGAGTAAGAGACACATCTCCCATTCTGTCTGATTAAACAGGAGATTAGTGTACACACGGCTCATTAATGCACCTGTCACCTACATTTTACATAATTGTACTGTGACTAAAATCATTCTTGCATTGAATTAATACTATTATAATTATTTTATTATTATTTTTTATTAAAGTCTGCTGATGCACTTTGTTAACTATCTCTAAATCATGATGTTTAAACTCTTTTTATTTAAATTTACGAGTTGAAGTCTTTTGACGTATTTTATTGCTCATGTCCTCAAAGATATGCTGAAGGGAAGCAAGGAAAGGAAATGAGGAAATCCAGTTTCACAAATGAGAAATGCCCACAACGTATATAAACTCTTTTAAATTATTACCACCGGGAAGTGAAGTACGAATATAAGACACATTTTCCATCATGGATGCACACTATAGACTGAAGAGGCTGAGACTTTTTATCTCCTCACCTGCACTAGATCTTAGAAAACTGAAATAACACAGGTTTACAGTAAGTGAAGACCCCCGTTTTGCATTTCTTCCTGTCATGTGACCAAATATCGAGTTGTTTATTTTTAATTAGTCTTTCAGTCTGTGGTTTTTTTGAAGACTGTGCATGAGGCCTTCATCAGCAACACGGCTATAAATGGAAGTTTCAGAGTGTGTGTGTGTGTGTGTTAGTGTGAGAGTGTGTGTGTGTGTGTGTGTGAAAGAGATGGAGGAAGGATGGAAGGAAACATAAAAGTGAGAGTTGCACATCATTTTTAAAATTAATCGATTGATTTGTTCATTATTACTGATTCATTTATTATTATATAGAATTGCAATTTAGAATTGAATTTTTATTTAGTTTAGCAATACAGGTTTTATTGATCCATCCAACATTTTTCTCTGCAAGAGACCCTTTCCAGTGTAAAATCTAATATTAATACAGCCTGAACAACTTTTATAATAGCTGTTACAGAGATTATGCAGCATCATTGTAAAAAATATATCAGATATCTGAGCATGAGGCAGAGCTGGAACACATGAGAAATAACACACATTACATGTGTTAGAAATAACACATTTATTACATTTTTTTTTTTAGAACACAACGTCACACTGTTGATCTGTTTATGGTTACATTAATGCGGTGGACAATCGGTGAAGGCTAGTTTGAGTAATTGCAGTCCTTTGCAGATTTTAAAGCATCAATCTGTTTCATTTTCACAAACAAATCAGTGGGAAGTGAGTGAAGGCTCAGGTCTGGATTTTTGAGTGATTTGCTGCCTGTGAAATCACTTGAAGTTTAGAAACACTGCTCCTGAAGTCTAGAAACATGTCCATATCAGTAATCTCTAGCGGTGTGTTGTACTGCTGCTGTATGAGTGTGTAGATCAGGGGTGTCCAATCTTATCCACAAAGGGCCAGTGTGAGCGCAGGTTTTCATTCCAACTGAGCAGAAGCCCCACCTGAATCTATTGAAAGCCAAGATCAACTGATTAAACAGGTGGATTCAGGTGTCGCTCCTGCTTGATTGGAACGAAAACCTGAACCCACACCGGCCCTTTGCGGATAAGACTGGATACCCCTGGTGTAGGGGGATTTTCTGCCGTCAGTGCTGCTGGAATGGGTTTCATGTTCTGTACTATAGCAGAAGATGAATAATACCATGCATGCCTAGACTGAGAGCTTTAATTTGTATTTGTCAAAATGACTGCTGGCCTTCAGAATTTTCTTTCAGTGCTTTTAATATTAAAAAAAAGGGAAAATGTCAGTTAACACGACCTCAGGTTTTAACAGCTATAAACACTCATATCAACAATGTCAGTTTATTGAGCACATGCTGATTGAAGTCGTTACTGCACTGTGATGATAAAGCCGCAGTGGATGATGTCCTGGTTAATATAATTATTATTGGTGTTTGAAAACAAAGCTGTAGTTGAAGAGGTCACTGATGAAGTTGTATTTTTTGCATTGTCCACAGATGATTATCTTCAGACAATGACCTAAACTGGTCCTTGCTGGAACAGAGACTCTGCGTGTTGTACAGTATTATTAGGAGGCCATGTTGTCTCCCTCAGCAGAAGGCTTGCAGTCCATTCACGAGTGGCTCGGGGGGCTCCGTCTTGAGCAGTACAGTTTGGCCTTTCAAGAGGCGGGTCTCAGAACTGTGTGGGAATGCCGGGAGCTGACGGCCTGTCAGCTGAAGTGCATGGGGGTGGCTTTGCCGGGCCACCGAAAGCGCATCCTAGGGAGCCTGCAGAAGCTTTTCCCTTCAGAACGAGTGATCAGTGGCGAGGAAGAGGAAGAGGGACAAAGGCCTATTCCAAAGGAAAGGACGAAATTCCGCGCTTCTGCAGGGACTAACTCGGAGTTAAACTGCTCACGAAATGGTGGACCACAAGATCAGAAACAGAACCTTCCCACTAATAATCCTGTGACTCATAAGAAAGGTCCGCCCCCAATTCCGCCTCGGGCGACTCAGAATTGTCCTCCGGTACGGTTCTCGACTGTTTCCGTTACTGCAACGATGACCACCGGGGACGTGTCTGTGACTCCTAGTGATCTCACGTCTGTATCTTTGACCAAGGCGACTCAGCCGAGACCTGTGCCCTCTTCACTTCCTGTTCCAGTTCGGCCCCAGCCACGGAGCCTGCCTGTTGCTCCAAGGCGGCAAACCGGAGATCGGAAACCATCGCCAGTCTCACCATCGCCAGTCTCACCATCGCCAGTCTCACCATCACATGTCTCTCCATTTTGCTCCTCATCCTCCTCATTGTCTTCATCATCATCATCATCATCATCAGCATCAGCAGCAGCAGTGGAACAGTTCCACCTGTATGAACAGTGTTCTTCACCAGGTCTTGCTGAATTAGGCATTCCTCCTCTCCCTCCAAAATCATATGCTGTAGTGACCTCCAGAGAGCCTAAAGTCACCCTGCCTACCAGGCCCTCCCGCAGACCCCCCATACCTCCCCGTACCGCCAAGGCAACCACCAGTAAGACCACACCTCTTCCCAGGAGCCCCGTAGCGCTCAGGTAAGCCAGTGATCTGATTAGTTGCTTATTTCCTTCACTTATCAAGTTTCATTATTATTATTATTATTATTATTATTATTATATAATGTAATATTATAGTGTAATTTATTAGTATTATTTTATAATGTAATAGTTTTGTTTCTATGAAAACCACAGTTGTACATTTGTGGTCACAGAGGAATAAATGTGTGTGCTAGTTTTAGCTTTCAGTGCTACAACCCTGTTTTTTTATTTGGCTTTGTTTCCTTTTTCCTGTTCGGTGGTTTGAGGAATCATCGCATGATTTTCACAATCTAATGAATCACAGGTTTAAAATAGGCTTTAACTCTGTGGGGGTGTGTGTGGTCAAAGAATCTGAGCCTTGTTGTTGTCAGTCCACTTTGCTGGCGCCACCTTTTGGTATTCAGAAGTAATTACAGGAAGTGTTTTTTAAAATCAAACCTAAAGCATCAGCGCAACGTCCTGGATGATTTTTCCTAAGAACATGAACACACTTGCTCATGTGAACTAGCATCGAATCAGCTTGCTAATTCTGTCTAGTACCATATTAAACCTGTATTATATTACATTTTCAGTTTTGTACTAAAAATCGTCACAATATTACAGCACTGTTACTAATCTTTTAATAAATCATGTAGTGTCAGTAAAGTCAGTATGACTTCACTCAACACTCTAAAGTGCAATGTGACTATATTTATTGTGTAACCCGAGCCCAGAATGCAGTAATGAGATTATGCGTTTGGATTTTATGTAGAAGTGAAGCAGATGTGGTGTAAGAGCTCTGAAGCTGCTGTATTTCCTGATCTTCCAGCGTGTTGAGTTTGAACAAAGTGCTGCTGTTTGGAGTGTTTACCATGTGGTGGTGATGTTACACTGTAAACTTCATTAGGGTTAGGTTTGTGTGTGTGTGTTTTTCTATATATATATATATATATATATATATATTTTTTTTTTTTTTTAAAAAAAAAAAAATATGTGTATGTATACATATTTAGCCACTTCCTCATATCAGTTTGTGATGTGCTCGGTATTTCAGTCCCGTTTTCAATGGTGAAGTGGCATTACTGTCTGTCCTTTGTTAATCTCTGTTTCCATCTCAGATGCTGATGTACAAATTCATCAGCTGAATTTTCATGGGAAGTTAACATGAGTGTAACATTTCATGTGTACAATAAAATTTAATGTCTTATTCAGATAGCTCAGTTTCATTGAAACACCAACACACACACAAATATGACTCATAACTTAAAGTTCTTCCTGTCGAGTAGATTCTGATTTAAAAGCACACACCTCTCCGGCTGAGGGAAAGCATGCACCTGTTAGAGGTGTGAGAAGCAGCTGATTGGGTGAGTTATAAACATTATTAACTTGCTGTGTTGTAATTCCATGCACTATTTAACGAGACACAGTTTAGTAAAAATAATATTTCTAATATATTCATTAAGCACTCAATGCTTTATACATGGTGGTAGCTCAAAGTGCTCAAAGATTTACTGATCACATGATTATTTAATTAGGTAATAGCAGTTAATTGATTATTAGGAATGGAACATTCTGGAAATGTTACACAGTCAGACCTCATCACTACATGATTACTTCAACTTTTCACATATTAGGCTCATTATTTTAAATCACAGTTTTGCTTATTTATTGGAGCAGGCGTGACTGTCATTTGATTCATGTGGACAATATGCATCAGCCCATTAAACAGAAAAATCCATCCATTAGAGCCAATCAGCCTACAGCACATGTCTTTAGACTGGGCACAGGGAGAACATGCAAAATCCACACACGCATGACGGAGGCGGGACTCGAACCCCCAACCCTGGAGGTGCGAGGCAAATGTGCCCCACCTACTATATGAACATTCATTCATTCACTACCGCTAATCCGATCTATTCTCAGGTCACGGGGAGCCTGTGCCTATCTCAGGCATAATTAGGCATCATTAGGCATCATTGGGCATCAAGGCAGGATACACCCTAGACGGAGTGCCAACCCATCGCAGGGCACACACACACACTCTCATTCACTCATGCAATCACACACTACGGACAATTTAGAGATGCCAATCAACCTACAATGCATGTCTTTGGACCGGGGGAGGAAACCCCCGAGGTACAGGGAGAACATGCAAAGTCCACACCCCACACACACACACACACAACGACGGAGGCGGGAATCGAACCCCCAACCCTGGAGGTGTGAGGCAAATGTGCTAGCCACCAAGCCACCGTGCACCCACTATATGAACATGAAGTCATAAATATATTAATACATATAATAAGTGTAATCCTTGATCCTGAGCAAAATTTAAAAACACTTCATACACCACTTTGTGAAACAGTGGAATATAGATAATTGAATACATTTTAAAATATAGAATAAATGTAATGATGATGATGATGATGATGATGATGATAATGAAAATAAAAATACCAAAAAGCAGGAAGGGCATTCATATAAATGCCACATTAAAGAGACATGTTTAGTGTAGTGTTCACAATGTGTGTGTGTGTGTGTTCTATTTCAGCTCTTCCTGAAGTCTTTGTGTATTGTTTCACCTCGTTTCCTTTTGGTTCTGCAGTTGAGGGAAAGAGGGAAGGAGTCAGTGTTCTGTACTCAGTGTGAAGAGGAAAAACAAGTCTGGGGTTAGACCTGTGTGTGTGTGTGTGTGTGTGTGTGTGGGAAAGAGAATTCAGGAAGCTCTGAAGTCACCTTAAATAGGCCAGTGAACAAGTGCGCACACACACGCACAGCTGTAGCTTGTATGTCTCTAAAGGCTCTCTACACTTCCGCCTTGTTTTCATGCGGTCGCCCTCTCTCTCCTGTCTCACTCCTAACGTCTCACTCCTCCCTTCTCACTGTGGTTCTCTGAGCTGGGTTGCCGGGTGTCTGATACTCGGTTCTCTCTGCCACCTGTTTACACCATGCTCCTTCCTCTTTTTCATTGTCTTGCGCTCTGTGGATGTGTGTATCTCTGATCATGGAGGACTGCTCCTGCTCGAAGCGTGTGAGTAAACCGAGAGAGGAGAGCTGAAAGAACTTGCTTTTCTTTAATAAGTCTTTTTCACTTCCTATCTTTCTACTTTCTGTCGACCTTTTTGAGTGTTATTTTTTTGGCATTTATGTGAATTTTTATGCGTGTGTGTGAAAGAGATGTTGGGAAACATTCTTTGCATTTTAAATCGGTTGATCATGGGGCTGGATCGCTGTCATTTCATTTCTTTCACATTTTCTGACACTTAAAAATACCAAATGCTTTTGTACAGTTGTGTTCTTAAAACGTTAGCGTTAGTAAAACACTTCCTCATTACACCACACCACACCACTGCACTGCAGTCTGTCTGAGAGAAAGAGATTATTTTATTCTGTCAGTTTTAAAGAGATAAAGCTGTTCTCTTCAATTGTCCTCTATTAGTCTTCCCAACAACCTGAAAGAACAGTTGTGTGTGTGTTTTTTTTAGCTGGTCAATCATGATGCTAGTTCACATTGTTTGCTAGCAGTGTGAAGTGGTACCCTTTGATTAAAGCCTTGCTTTATTAATGTGATATTAGGCGTGTGTACAGAATTCAGTCCAGAATTCAGCAGCATGTAAGCAGAGCCAATAAACAGATCAGTGGAAGATTACAGCTGATTCAGTCTTTACAAAACTGAAGCTGAGAGATCTGATTTATTACTCTTTCCTTCTTTTATATTGTTTCTGTACTATTTGAATTAAGAGATCTGCCAATTGGGTTCAAGGAGCTGATTTAAAAGGCAGCCATGAAATCGAAATGAATTAATCAATTCATCAAACAACTGGTGTGTAAAAAAAAAAAAAAGAGTGAGTTTTTGAGACAGCAAGTCAGAACTGAAATGAAAGCTGAGCTCTGTGTCAAAGAGGAACCTGCATCGGATAATCCTCTGAGGTACCGAGGCTCGCATTTCACCTCGTTTCATCTCATTAACTCTGAATGACTCACTTAGTATTTACTGTGGAATAGAACCTGTGAAGAAGCTCATCATCATCATCATCTGTCACCTCACGTCATGTCACAAAGAGTTGAATGACATTTAATGAAACCTCCTCTTCAGGTTCTGAAACAGCTGTGCTAGTTAAGGTCAAAGGTAATGATATAAAGTGCACACAGAAAGCTTCATGTCAGAAGAACACCTAGTGTATTTTTCTCTGGGTATTTATTTATACCTGTTATATGAGTCTATGCTACTCTGGATTAAAGCTGGGCAATACTGCAACTTTATGAATGAGTCAGAATTATGATTTAGATATTTTTTTTAATTCTTACCTAATGTGTGTAAGAAATTGCAGAATTTTCACTGTTTTGTAGATGTGCAAAGATAGTAAGCTACAATACATCTACATCTACAGTAACAGTGCAGACTATGTTTCTTTTAAATAAAGAATATGCAAATAAAGGATGGATTTAGAGAGAGAGAGAGAGAGAGAGAGAGAGAGAGAGAGAACAGCAAAAACTCTCTGTGATGGATACAGTGGTTATTAAAGCTCTGACAGAGTGAACATGCTTGTAGATTGTATTCTTTTCTAATTTAATACTAAATATTCACTACTGATGATGATGATTATTATTATTAACATCAACAGCATGAGTGAGTGGAGTATTAAAAAATAATAATAATGTTATATCTTCCAAATTTAAAAATAAAACACAAAATTTTATCAGCTGTTTTTAATTTGTAATTCTAGTTTTAAATCCTCGCCCACCGAAATGCTGACCAATCAGAGAGCACTCGCACATGCAAAACAACTTAATAGACATTTATGAACTGAAATGAGTCTCGGTCCAGACCTGGATGTATGTTATATGTTGGATTAGTATTATACAGTTTGCGCTATAGATGCCACTGTTACTGTTTGTGCACAATCAGCTGAACTCTTCTTTCTCGACAGAGTAGATGGGGGCCGTGTCTTTTCATGATATGAAATGTCACCGCGACCGAGAAGTGAACGTGTTCTATTCTCAAATCCGAGTTCCTTCTCCATTTCTAGAATGATGTCTAATCTGCACAAAGCATCAGAAATTAATAACTTCTAACCTTTTAATGCGCTCTACTGTGTATATACACAAGTATTAGCTTTAGATTAATCAGCATACAGACATTTTCTGACTTTACAGCTTGCTGCTTGAGAATGAAAATACACTTCACTCATCTTCACTCAGCTTACAAACACGTGGCCGTCAGTTTTCCTACAACTCGCCAAAGCCGAGGTCATTCCGAGGGACGAATTACTGCTTAGGCTGCAGCATTGAATTTTACAGAAACTTGTTCTTCTGACTTTTTCCTCATATCTCTGCAACTTTCTGTGCTACGAGCTCAGTCCCTGCTGCAGTGCTGCCTGTTTATTAGCGTCTTTTTAATCGCAGTGTTTTGGCAGAAGCTCAGGCTGTATGAGGAATTTATCCGGTCAAGCAGGCTGTTTTTGCTTCGTATTGGTTTGACCTCTTACACAGCAGATGTGTATGCTTTAATTAATATGCTACTCGTACAATCTCAATTCAACCTTTTTTGAAAATGACGTTACAACATTTCTTCGAACAAACCGAGTTAATCGTGTACATCACTCAGCACTACTCTGGAAGTTTTTTTTTGCACCGAGGTTATTTCAGTTTCTTTCAACTTTAGGAAGAACCGTAACTTGAAAAAAATGTGAAGAAGATTTAAACCTGAACAGAAATAAGGAAGCTAATTCATCCTCTCGACTAGCATCAGATGTGAGCTCTGTTTTTATTTAATATCCACAGATTAAAAGTACGGCTTAGAAAAGTGTATCACGTGTTCATTAATGTGTTTGTGAGTTATTGTGAGTTATTTGAAACTAAACATTTTAAAGTTATTTGAGCACAGACGCAATAGGATGACTTTAGCCTTAGCATTTAGCAATAGCACTAAGCACATTAGGGATGTGATAACGGTTAAGTCTCATTTTTGGAAGCTCCGTTGAGAAGAAACAGGTAGTGCCTTGAATATGAGTCAAAATGTCATACACAGTAAAGTGACCCCTGCTCTGTTTAACACTTTACTGTGCTATAAAATCATTTAGAACATTTATTTATTTAATCTCCTGCCTTGTGTCCTGAGATTTAGGTTTCAGTGCTAGCAGAAGGGTAGAGAGTTCAAAATGACACTGAAAAGAGGAAACATTCTTAAAGCTCTCTGAAACATTTTACAATATTAAAGATTCAGTGCTTACAGCAACTACTTTATCTTCTCAGAATAGAAGCATGGATGCAGACTGAGTGTTGCTTCATTTAGGCTTTTCTGTATTTCAACATTTTTCTAGAAAAAAAAAAATTGTTAAATTTGGCAAAGGTGTTTTGCTCCCCAGTTCATATGTGTGAGAGAAAACAGCTTGTGTATATGTTGGTGTTTAAACCTCAGAGTGAATGTTACTAGATTGTATTTTCTCCTTATTAAATATTTCACGACAGATGATGATGCTGATGATAATGAGGATAATTTGCAACGTTTGTGAAAAGTAGAGTAATAGGAAAAAAGGTTTGTTGTATTTTCCAAGTTTAAAAATGAAATAATACAAAATTTTGATCATCTGCTTTGTTTAGTTTGTAACCAGAACTGCTGACCAATCAGAGAGCACTCATACGAGCAAATTATTATTCATAACCTGAGGAGCTGAACTGAGTCTCGGTGCAGACCTGCATGTATGTTATGTGTTTGATTGGTAAAGCTGCTCTTATTCACTTCAGCTGACTTTCAGCTTTTTTTACCCATCTGCAGCGTGTCAGGAGTTTATATTTATCTTCTGTATGAAGCTTGAGGTTAATTGTGCGACTGTGTGTATGTCCTTTGTAAACATTTCACATGAACTGTGTGTTCTAGCGTCTTGTGGAACGATGTTAAAAGTCTCGTCTCAAATGAACGTTAATGGGGTTTATTTTTTACTGAGTGGGAGTAGAAGCCGTTTCCCCGTCGATGGTGAGTGAGGTCAAACACATAATGCTATGCTGCTACACAAGCTTCAGAAGAATACAGAGAAACTTTAAAATGGTGAAAAATAAATCGCACAATGTGAGACGTTTAAAAGATGTTTTTAAGACGTCTCGTCCCCCGGCATGTTGTCAGCTGTTTTGAAAATATGTGCATCATCCGGGTATTTCAATGCAAGTTGTTGTTGTTGGATTGTTCAGTGTGAACACACAACTTTATTATTTAGTAATGTTATTTATGATGCACAATGGTGTAGAATAGTGCACAGTTACAAAGTTTGGTTATGCGAGACTTTTACACTGCATGAATCTGTGAGGTTAAAAAAAAAAAAACCAAATCAATCACTGGTAATTATTACTGAAAAAATCATTTTCTCAAAACATAAAAAAACAGGTGTTTTTTTTATGTTTCCTGATCTCAGCTCTCTAGATTTCAGACACTTTTTACACAGTCACATGTTGTGTATTGTTATGGTTTGCCTCATCAGAGAATGTTCTGCGATGGAGTCACAGGGTTACGGGAAACGCATACGTCTGAGTAACAGGAAGCATCTGAAACAGAAGGTTTAGGGTTTTTAATGGGAAAAGTTGTGAGGAAACGCTAAACCCTAAAACAAGCATGTTTTATTAATGTTCATGCAATATTTATTTCTTTATATAATCATGTAATTATACATAAATGCTAATTAAATTAATAATGAATTGATAGTATAGTTTACTGAAGCTTTCAATTAATTATTTCTGAGTTAGAATCCATGATTTTGTTAAAAATATTATTTGAACAAAATATGGCAATATGCTTCATATCTACTGTTTAGATGTTGAATTTTCTAGAGCAGCAGCTCTGATGGTCATTAATGCTAATTCTAATTTGCCAAGCTTCAAACTTGCTGTTTCTAAGTAACAGTTGATGCATGTGGACAGCGCACATGCCACATGAACGGATTAAAAATCATGTGTAAACGTTGATATGGTGAAGTTTTCTGTAAGGAGATGTGTATTTAACACGTATGGAAAGAGTCTCTAGTGTCAGCGCTTTGCAACTGAGGTGAAGGTACAACTGAGTTTTCTGACATTTTGAGGACAGAGGTGTTAACGCTTCTTCTTTGCGGCTTCTCGGTTTCTTATGTATATATTTACATCTTATAAATATATGTTGCTAGAACTTAGGTGTGAATAACAACTAACTTGTTTCACTTTCTCACTTAATGTTGCTGTTGAACTAAAAATTATAATAATCTACTTCTGATTAAATATTGTGTGTTACATTGTGAAAGTGTAAAAAGGACAGTGGTAGGAGAGATAAAGGAACTCTCACTGGTTTAGACACTGAACAGTCCGTATAGAGAGGGCACACTGAGGGTTCTGGGGGTTTCATCTGGAGCACGGAGTTCTCACACTAACCACAGAAACCATCTCCACAAAGCTAGATACTATTAACTCTAGCATCCAGCATGGATAAGCATCTCCTACAGGCCTGAAAACACGCCATGTAGATCAGTGTGTGTGTGTGTGTGTGTGTGTGTATGTGTGTCTGTCTGTCTGTCTGTCTGTCTGTCTGTCCTATCACAGTGAGTATGAGGAAAGGTCAGTCCTCATCATTAGTTAAACAAATTATTCAATAACTTATCTTGCAGTTTCTCTTGCAGTTCAGGTTCAGACGATATATATCTATTAGCTGATATTTTTTATCATTTTATTCCACTGATAATTAGGGATGAGGTTCTATTTTAGAATATTTAAGAGCTAAAAAGCTGAATGTTTTTGTGTTTGTGTGTTATGTATTTTATTAGTGTGATAACTGTAAATCTTGTCAAGATATAAATATTTCTTTGTGATTTTCCTTTCCTGTTTAAGTGCACAAAGGGCTGTGTTATGTTTTGCCATTTGTTTGTGTACGTGTGGACAAATATATTCATCCTGCCATGTAGAGGCCCAGAAACCATACATTGTTCAAAAAACTGTTCTCTAATTTTTAGCTCCACTGTAATATATATATATATGTATATATGTGCGTGCGTGTGTGTGTATATATATATTATATACATATTATATATTATTTATGTGTGTGTGTGTGTTTGTGTGTGTGTGTGTGTGTGTGTGTGTGTATATATACCTCCTTCTGCAACATGTGGTTTCTTCCCTGTGAGCATCTCTCATTTTCACGCAAGACAAAACTCCCGTAACACTGCGACCCGGGTAAAGCTGTGCCTTGAAGCTAAAAACATAATGAAATAATGAAATGGGCAGCCCAGAGTCCTAATCTAAACTCTGTCGAAAATCCTCAGCAACAATGTTGTTACTAAGAAACTCGCTGCAGTTACGGAACCATGGAAAAGACTGCAAGAAGAGTGGAGTGCGATCACACCAGAGAAGTGTGAGAAACTAGCCATGTCCTGCGGCTGCAGACTTTCTGGTGTCGTTCAAAGCAAGGGCCTCTACACTTCCTACTCATTTGCGACTGCTGTAGTGCTCAAATTTTAGGTGACCTTTTGTGCTATAACTGTTACTGGTCTCTAATTTTGAGCACTGTTTTCCACAACATAAAGGTCTTTGGTGAAGCGCTTTGGTTATTTTGTACAACTTGCTAGTAGAACAGTGGTAGAACCCACAGCTAAGCTTCCTGCACGTTTTGAGCCAAGAAGACGAAGAATATTACAGAACAACATGTTTATTTTATGTTTATAAATTGTTCCCTAATTTCGTGCTTCATTGTGTATATATCTGTCTCTCTCTCTCTCTCTCTGTCTCTTTCTCTTTCTCTCTCTCTCTCTCTCTCTCTCTCTGTCTCTCTCTCTGTCTCTGTCTCTCTCTCTGTCTCTTTCTCTCTCACTTTCTCTCTCACTCTGTCTGTCTCTCTCCTCCAGCTCGTCTCCATCAGATGATCTCAGTGGTCTGGACGTCACAGCCCAAATAAAATCCCGCGTAGAAACCTCCCAGCTAGCGGCCGTGTCGGTGCCCAGTCAGCGACGTGAGTAGAACATGAACATTAAAGTGTTTACAGTTTCAAGGTTAAATTCAGCTGCTATTAATAACTTCACATCTCGTCTTTTTCAGTGCAGAGTCGTTTAAATGGCAAGATTTTCATTTGATTTGTGAAACATGGCGAAAAGTAGCTTGTAATCCATCTCGTAAGCTGTTTCTACACTTTCTGACCCGTTTAAAGCGAAACCTTTCTGTCAATCATATCATGTCGTATCCCCGGCCTGCTTGTTTCGTGATCTACGTGTCGGGGTTAAGGGCCATTACATTACACATCAATTCCCTTTATATAAACCCTAAAAACCCACACTAACGAGACTGTGAACACTTTAATCACATTTTAATTTCTCAACTCCTTTTTTTTTTCTATATTCAGTAGCAAAAAGTACTTCTTGGTAAAAGTACTCAGTACTTCTTGTCCTTAAATAAAAAAAAAAAAATACTATCAAAGAATTTATGTTGATTATAATCAAAGTTTGTACTTTATAATATATAATTCTGTGACAATTAATAAATAAATTCAGGCTTTTCCAGCAAAGTCTTTCAGGAGCATTTCCACAAATCATGAAATTTCATTTAACATTTTAATGACTATATTTAATTAGAGTAACTCATTATTTAATATTGATTAAAACTAAATGTAGAGCAGAAGATATGTGTAAGAAGGTCAGGTTCAGCTGGTGCAGATTATTTATGATGTCTGTTGTATAAAAACCCATGTGTTCACCTGTGGTTTTTCACCTGAACCACTTTTTCAGAAATCATTTGTTTCTTGTTGATCTTCAGAGGATTTGTGAGCTGCACTGTGGTGATGATACTGTGTGCAGTGTTTTATTCAGTTACTAGCTAATAAATGTTCTTTGTTTGTCCTGGTCAGTTTCACACTGCTTTCTTAATTGAATTAAATTGAATATATATGTATGTGTGTGTGTGTGTGTGTTCAGGGTTGGACTCTACGGGCAGTTCAGACAGCTATGAGGAGTTTGACACGGCAAAGTCTGCAGGCAGCGATCCCATAGAAATGGCAGATAAGGTGTGTGTGTGTGTGTGTGTGTGTGTGTATGTATGTGTGTATGTATGGTTCTTCATTAGAGATGGTTTTTGATTGACAGTCTTGTTGTCCAATAGAGCATGTTCTTGCCTCTTCCCCGTGTGCGGGAGTCTTGCCGCAGCAGCCTGTACAGTGATGATGAGCTCCTTGATGAGGATGACGAGCCCGTGGCGGAGAAGTAAGTTATCCTTAGACCTTGTAATTAAACTACTTAACATCAGGTATTTAATAAGGGGCATTGGTGGCTCAGTGGTAGGTTTCTCGCCTATCATGCGGAAGGCCCGGGTTCGATTCCCAGCCAATGCCTCAACCCCAGCCACTGGATGCAGTGCCGGTCCCAAGCCCGGAAAAATGGGAGGGTTGCGTCAGGAAGGGCATCCGGTGTAAAACATCTGCCAAGTTGTTGTGCGGAATAGTTGGTCCGCTGTGGCGACCCCGAACAGGGAGCAGCCGAAAGCAACTTCTTCTAACATCAGGTATTTTAACACAACTCTGTATTATAGGAGCAGTGTGATGTTTGATTCAGTTTTCCGTTTATTTCTATAGCATGTGACGTAAAGGCATTGTAACTGAAGGCAGAGTCAAACTTGAGAGCACTGACTCGGTTGATCTTGTACACACAGAGAAATAAAAGCTCTGTCCACTAGAGGGCAGGTCTGAGCAGAAGGTCCCTCTTTTGCCATCAGGTTGCCATAGCAACCTGTGAAATGCGGCTATTCTGAGACACGAATTAGTGACTGTTCAGGCAGCTGGAGATGTTAAACACAGGGGTGAGCTGTTTGTAGAAGAACCAGAAGTTTAGTATGTGAAGAGTATATCGAATGTAGATTATATCCAAATGTAATCCTCAATATGCATTTTATTGTCATTTAAAATGCACTCATGTACTGATACTATTTTTTACGTTGAGTATGATTGTGTGTGTGTGTGTTTTAGATACTGATGAGTGATACAGAATGAACAGAATGTTAATATATCATGGAGGTTTATTTAGCTCGGTTTGTGCTGTTATTGTAGTGTACTGATGGCGATCAGCTCCTCGTGCTGAGTTTTATGTTTCAGATGTTATTTTAGTGTGTTTAATAGAGAGTGTGAGGACGGCTGACCTGAGCATGAGGCAGAGCACGAACAGGCGGCGTGGCCATTAAACATGAGCGCAAGCTGCCATGAATTTCACTTCGACTCGTGACCAGACATGATTGGGCGTGTCTCTGCGCTCAGTGCTCGCAGAAGTATCAGTAGTGATGCGTCTCTTCATACAAATGTTGCCTTCATGCGCATAGTGTTACACAACAGAACATCTCTCACAGCTCTGATATATGAGATCAGAATACTACTGAAAATGAATTCAGGTTACAGAAAGCAGAATAATTTTCCTAAAGAGCTAGAGATCCAGATGTTCAAGTTGAAAGCTGTGAGTCTGCACAGAATCCTGAAACCACACTGATTCTGGTTCCTAAGGGAAGTGTTTCAATGCAGTGTGTAACCTGTTCAATCTGATTTTGTAATAACAAATGTATTGCCTTTAAAAAGACTTGTTCAGAGTCACTGTGGCTTTGTTTCTGACCTAAGTTGAGAATAGTGATGGAACAGCTGGCATCAGATCCTGCTTTAGTGCAGCGTGAAGTCAGTCACTCAGTCAGACTCTGCTCTGTCTCTGATGTGTGTAACTCTCTCAGGCGGCACTCATGGATCGAGGATTACAACCAACTCTCTGGCAGCCAGAACAGCATCTACCTGCCTGCCACAGGACCAGTGTTAGCTCCGCCCCCCAGGGATGACTCCACTCCCCAGCTCAGTCCAGTCATCAAGATGGGCTGGCTCGACAAGAACCCTCCACAGGGGTAAGTAATACAGTGTTCAGTGTGCAGTTACAATTCCAACATACAGTTACACTAAAATCCCACGAGACTTCCATCACATACACACACACACACACACACACACACACACACACACACACACACACACACTAGTGTTCTCTGCCTAGTGTACAGCAAAAATACCTTTTGCACCCTCTGTAGTGTACTCTACATGTAGTACACAACATACCACTGACATTTGTGTGGGTGTGTTGAGAGTTTTCTGATTGAAATGAACTCTCTGTTAAAATTGCACTCACAACAACAGCTTCCTGTTCAATACAAAGTTTACTGTTGTTCAGTTTCCTGTTCATGTTAAGCTGTAGTTCCACAAGCTTCCTTTAGGGGAAGCTCCAGACATGATTAGACCCAGTATTTTTCTGAAATCTCAGCACATCATCTTTATTGTCTCTTATTCAGTAAAATCTATTTAAGCAGTTACTGGTCAGGAACATTTGTTATATACAGCCATGCTGAGTTTGCAATAACTTTGTGGAACACACACACACACACACACACACACACTTTCCTTTAGTGGTGAAGCTGTGAGAAACATTTACAAGCTTCGGAAAACTGCAACCGTCCCTGTGAAGCCACAGAAATGACATGTGAATGAAAGTTTTGAAGCTCATCAGCTCTGATGGCTTTAGGTGGTGTTACTGAAGCTGAATTTGATAATTTATAACTAAAGAGCAGATTAAAGCGTATTAATTCAGTCAGCGTCTGTTGTGATGAGAGAAGAATTTCTCCAGATGTTATGTTATGTTATTCTTGAGCTAATTTAAAGCGAGTTTAATGAATGTTTTGTCTCCTCAGGTCTCTGATCTATCAGCGGCGTTGGGTCAAACTGGATGCTGATTACCTGCGATACTTCGACAATGATAAAGTGTGTTTAATTTCTGTTTAGAGAAATGTTTTCTGAATGATATACAACCAAAGAAATGATTATAAAAACATGTAAATTAAATTCAATTAATTATCACTGAATTGTATTATGAATAATAATATAATTGTAGTATACATTAAATGTAATTAATTAACCAAGTTATAATTATAATTATACTGTATATTAATGAAATGCTTAAAAAGATAAGGGCTGATTAAATTTAGTCATATTGCTTCATGAGCATTAAACTTTTTAGAAATTATCATTATTATTATTATTATTATTATTATTATTACACTCATTTTAATATGCAAAGTACTTTCAATTTGAATAAAAATGTAATAAATGAAATCTCCCACTTCAGAAAATAATATTGGTGTAGTTGTTTTTTTTTTAAATTGGTCTCTCATCCAGTAATTTAGTTAAAAATTAATTGTTTTTTTTTTTTTTTTTGGAGGATGTCTATTCAAAGCGGATCATACCCACATCATCCATCACTTCAGTGGCCAGTGTGGGAGATCAGAAGTTTGAGGTGGTCACTCATAACCGCACCTTCCTGTTTCGGGCTGAGAGTGACTGTAAGTATGTGTGTGTGTGTGTGTGTGTGTGTGTGTGTGTCTGTGTTCTTCTAATAAATCAATGTGTCTGTTACACTCTTAGCTTCCTCAAAGGTTTCTGCTTTAGAAGCTTTACTGTTAAGTTTAAGTTTAGTTTAAGTTTACTCTGAAAGCTACTCAAACACCCAGGACCTGAGGCTAATGTAGCTAACATGTAATGAAACATTCACGCTGCATTCACAATGACCACACCCACTTCCTCTGTAAACACACACACACTGATGTAGTTTTACCGCAGTGGTTCTTAATTGGTGGTGAACATGTTGTATCTATTAGATTTGTTGTAATGTCCTCTACATCGTGGGCTGTGTGTTGTGCTCATACTAATGTGAGGTGATGGATGTTAAGTATCTCAGCAGCACCTTAACACTTTTGAAATGAATTTTGAAGAATCTTCCCCGTTTCTCAGAAAGCAATTTAATTTTTTTGGAAGAAATTTACTTACTTCTCTGTGTGTGTGTGTGTGTGTGTGTGTGTGTGTGTGTGTGTGTGTCAGTGGAGAGGAATGATTGGCTGTCTATGCTACAAGATACAATTAATTCATCTCGTCTGAAGTCGAGCTCTGAGTTGGCCTCAGAGATGAAAGGCTACCTGGAGCTCCGCAGCCTGCGCTCTAAACTCTACACCATAGTGTGTGGAGATAAAGTGTTCCTTTACAAAAACGCTGAGGTAATTCATATTAATATCAACAACATTAATGGTGTTTTTGGTGTTCTGTAGTGTCATGTGATTTCATCAAATCACACATGTATTTTACACACATATGGGTGAAACCAGACGTTTACATACACTGTATAAAAAGACACACAACTTTTTTTTTCTCACTGTCTGACATTAAATCAGACTAAACCTTTCCTGTTTTAGGTCAGTTAGGATTACCAAAATTATTTCTATTTGATAAATTCCAGAATAATGAGAGAGAGAAATTTTTTTTTTTTTTTTTTTTTTTTTAGAGAATTTTATTACTTTATTCAAAGTCAGAAGTTACATACATTTCCTTTGTTAGCATTGCCTTTAAACTGTATGACTTGGGTCAAATGTTTTGGGTATCCCTCCACGAGCTTCTCACAATAGTTTACTGGAATTTTGGCCAATTCCTCCTGACAGAACTGGTGTAACGGAGTCAGGTTTGTAGGCTGCTTCGCTCGAGCTCTGCCCACAAATTTTCTGTAGGATTGAGATCAGGGCTTTGTGATGGCCACTCCAAAACATTGACTTTGTTGTCCTTAAGCCACTTTGTAACTAAGTTGGTGGTATGCTTAGGGTCATTGTCCATTTGGAAGACCCATTTGCGCCCAAGCTTTAACTTCCTGGTTACAATATTTCTACATAATTTTCTTTCTTCATGATGCCATCTTTGCTGATTTCATCTGTGTTTACATACATATTGTGTGTGTGTGTGTGTGTGTGTGTGTGTGTGTGTGGTTTCAGTGTGTGTTAAGGAAACACTGCAGCTTTTCTAAAATCTGTAATTGCCACATATAAAAAGCCTGGTGTGTCTTAACAAGTGTGTGTGTGTGTGTGCGCACGCGCATGTGGTTGCTAAATACACTGGTTTGTTGTTCAGGACTATAAGCTGGGAATTGGGATCACGGCTATAGATATGAATGTTGGGAATGTGAAGGACATGGACAGAAGAGCGTTCGACCTGACCACACCTTACCGCATATTCAGGTTAGTCATCTCTCTCTCTCTCTCTCTCTCTCTCTGTCTCTCTCTCTCTGTCTTCCTCTGCCTCTCTCGCTATCTCTCTCTGCCTGTCTCTCTTTCGCTCTGTCTCTCTCTCTGCCATAGTGATCAGTGATGAAGGTAGGTGATGGAGGTCAGTAAGGGTGGTTAGTGATGTGTGTCAGATATATTGATCAGTGATAGAGGTCAGTTATAGTGATTGATGATTGTGATTGGTGAAAATGTTTGTCTCCCTGTGTGTAGTTTTGTGGCAGAAACTGACCAGATAAAGGACCAGTGGATGGAGGCAATGAGGAACTCCATTGCAGAGGCCCTTTCTAACTATGAGGTTGCAGAGAAGATATGGTCAGAGCCGTCTAATCAGAAATGTGCAGACTGTAGCGCCACCAAACCCGAGTGGGCAGCTATTAATCTGAGTGTTGTCTTCTGCAAGCGCTGTGCAGGTAAAACATAAATCTCTCAAATATAACAGCAACAAATAAGACTCTGAGAGCATTGCAAATTATATTATACTGTTTACTTTGGTAAACATCGCCAAAATATCTGCAGCATTATTACACTACCAGTCACCAACATGACCACCAAAAAAGTACCATATATTAAACAAGTACCAAAAAAATTGCAGCTAAATGAAGCTAATGATAAGGTGGAGAACAGCATTAGCTTGCTCACACAATGCCAGTCTACTAGAGTTTCAAAAGAAAAAGAAAAAAACATCTCATCTACTGACGTATACTAGAGTTTTTTTTAAATTTTTTTGTTTTTGCCTCTTCTATTCTATTCATCACACACATGGTGCCTTGTGCTCGATTTATTTCTTTTTATTTATTGTTGTTCAACAGCAAGATATCAGATTTGTACGGTTAAACTGTTCTTTACTCCAACTGTTATTTAATTCCCAATAAATACACCGCAAATACAAACCTACACTCACGCTCGTTCGTTGCGTCTGTGCTTTGCACTCTACCTTCAGCTGCTAAACTCTGACTGTCTACCAAGTTAATAAACAATCTTCTCAAATTTATGAAAATCTCTTCAGCACAAATAAACTATCATGTATCTTATCTCAATTAAAGTCAATCTAAAGGAATTAGTTTAAAATGTAAAATGCAGGCAGCTGAAATCTATTAATATTTTGATTAGCCTTATGTGTAGATTCTAAAGTGATAAGTTCTAGATTATAGATCATTGACTTAAAAATGAATCTGTCGTGATCAATGTTTCTCGTTTCTCTGTTCTAGGAGAGCACCGCAGTCTTGGTCCGAGCATATCAAAAGTACGGAGCCTCAAAATGGACAGAAAGGTGTGGACTGATGATTTAATCCAGGTATGCTACATTTTTTAATTAAGTTTTAATTATTTTAAAAGTCTCTTTTTTCTCTTCAGTTTTACGGATATCTTCGGTGTTTCTCACAGTTAAATCATTAAAGCCTATTTGTGTACCAGGTGCTTTATTTTCTTTTTGCAAAATTAATTTTGTTTATTTTAAGTACACCTTTATACGTGACTGCATTCTGCTGGAAAGCTGTTGAAAAAACTCTGCTTAAAAAACAAAACATATTTTGGATGACAAAGTATCAAGTACTTTTTGGGAGGCCAAAAAAAGATGGAGGGATGTCTCTCCTGAATTTAATAAACTATCAGTAAGCATACAGCAGAGGCTTAAACCATGCAGCTCAACATCACTTTCTGTGCTGATCACAATGAAGTTGCCATTCTTAAAGGACTAATTTCCAAAATATAACAATTGATAATATCAGTAAAGGAGATATCAATAGAAAAAAGGGTGGGAGAGCTGAGAACCGACATATCCAAGAACTCCTGGGAAAAAGGTATTGACAGAATATCCACACGTAAATAAAACATGCGACTGCTGCGATTGCTCTAAGGCAGATTTGACCCACATGTTCTGACCAGACTGAAACGATTTAGTTTTTGATATTTTAAACCCAGCTTTTAACTTAAGAATTCATCTTAACACAGTAATGACTTTGTTCGGTGTCAGAGGAGAGAAAATGCATGCATTGGCTTTTGCAACACTAACAGTCAGAAGGAGACTACATCTAGAGAGGAAGCCACCTAAACCACATCATCGTCGTCATCATCGTGGCTCAGTGACCTAATGATGTTACTAAAAATGGAAAAAACGAAATTTTCCTTAGAGCATCAACCATGCCATTTTATAGTATTTGAGACCATTTACTGACTCACTTTGAGAAGAACGTACTTCTCCATCTTTGACGTGGAGATGGTGGCTTGGTGGTTAGCACGTTTGCCTCACACCTCCAGGGTTAGGGGTTCGATTCCCGCCTCCGCCATGTGTGTGTGGAGTTTGCGTGTTCTTCCCGTGCTACGGGGTTTTCCTCCGGATACTCCGGTTTCCTCCCCCGGTCCAAAGACATGCATTGTAGGTTGATTGGCATCTCTAAATTGTCTGTAGTGTGTGATTGCGTGAGTGAATGAGAGTGTGTGTGTGTGTGTGTGTGCCCTGCAATGGGTTGGCACTCCGTCCAGGGTGTATCCTGCCTTGATGCCCAATGACGCCTGAGATAGGCACAGGCTCCCCGTGACCCGAGAATAGATCGGATAAGCGGTAGACAATGAATGAATTGAATGTTGGGATGGGACGTACTGAGTAGAGAACAAGAAAAAGTAATTATTTTTTAAAGTGTTTGTGTGACTAAATAATTTCTATGTATACCGCATTTAAAATAAAAAAACCTATCCAGCACCAACCTCCCAGAAATAAGTAAAAAAAACAAAAAAAAAAACAGCACTTGCCACAGCAGACAATACACAGAACCAAAACTGCACTTGGCTGAAACACCAAACTTTGTTTTAATACTTGTTAATATTGATGTCTGTCTGTCTGTCTGTCTGTCTGTCTGTCTGTCTCTTGTTTTTCTTTTCTCTTATTATCTATTTTTTTTTGTCTTGGTATCAGCTCTTTATGGAGCTAGGCAATGAGCGAGCCAATCAGTTTTGGGCAGCCAACATCCCACCCAGCGAGGCCCTGACTCCGTCCAGTAGCAGCGACAAACGTCGACATTTCATCACGGCTAAATACCGCGAAGGCAAATACCGCCGCTACCACCCGCTGTTCGGCAACCAGACAGAGCTCAACAACGTAAGCGCTGCAGCTGATTCCACACAATTTTACACACATCACACACACAACTATACAACTATCACACCCATCAGTGTACACACACAGACACACCAGTACACACACATCAAATGCACATCTGTACAACTATCACACCCATCACACATACCAATATGCACACACACACCAGTACGCATATTCACACACACCAATGCGCATTATCACACACCAGAACGCAAATTCACCCACACCAGTGCTCAGTCACACACCAGTACGCGTATTCACACACACCAATGCACACAATCACACACCAGTATGCACAATCACACACCAGGAAGCATATATACACACCAGTACGCACAATCACACACCAGTACGCATATACACACACCAGTACGCACAATCACACACCAATATGCACAATCACACACACACACCAGTATGCATATTCACACACACCAATGCGCACTATCACACACCAGAACGCATATTCACCCACACCAGTGCTCACAGTCACACACCAATACACATATTCACACACACCAGTACGCATATATACACACCAGTACGCACAATCACACACCAGTACGCATATATACACACCAGTACGCACAATCACACACCAGTACGCATATATACACACACCAGTACAAACAATCGCACACCGGTACGCATATATACACACACCAGTACACATATACACACACACACACCAGTATGCCTATACACACATTCACACACACCAGTATGCACATTTACACACACCAAAGCCCACAGGGTTGTGGAGTAACTAGTTACATGTAATGGCGTTACCTAATTTAGTTACAAAATAAATGTAACACTAATTCGTTACAGTTACTGAGAAAAATGTGTAATTAAATTAGTTACTTATGAAAATGTTAAGGATTACAAATAGGGTTACACCTGAATATTTTCTTTAAAAAACTAGGATATGTTGAATAATATTAATTTGTTGCTAGAATTGGTTAAAGTGGTGCTATTCTGAGGCTTTTGATTGGTTCTCTGGTTTGAATTTGCGTCACCAAGTCTGCCAATTACGTTAATCCACATTACTGCTGAAAGCTTTAGGCTACTACAACCTGTCTGATAGTTGCCACCATGGCGAGTGATAAAAATGCATTTCAGTGCTGGAAATTTAAACATAATTTCATCCTGAAATCCGATAAGGGCGCAAATATAACAGTGCAGTGCAAAATTAGTTATCCAGCTGTTAAAATACTTTCGACATCAAAGGCTTCAATGTGGAACCTGAGGAAGCATCTGCAGGTATGTAACCTAGCCTTTCTTTATTTTATAAAAGCATATGGTTTTTGTCATTATTGTGAGTGTACAGAAATAAAAACAGACCCTTTAGTTTGGAATGATATATTACTGGTTTCTGTATAATAAAAAGTGACGGAGTAGTCAGTGGAGTTACTGTAGCTGCTATGTGGAAAAAATCCACCAAAAAGCGCCAGCGCGTTCATCGCCCCCATAGTGTACTCAAGATCTGTATTCAAAACATTCAGAACAAATGAGCTAGTCGGCTAGCTACCTTTACCAGGCACACTGCTATTTATCAACCCTTTGACAGAAAATATATAGCTCATATTTTTCCTCCTTGAAGATGTGTTGGTAATGTCAGATCTAATATAACTTGGTTATTTTAGCATTGTAGCATACGTCATGATGACTCATCGAGTCAAATTATTCAAGTTCAGTGCTTTAGACTGCTTCGTGATTTTCAACTGAAAAGTGACTTGATCTGAATGATGACGATCTGCTGCAGTTTCATTTCGAAAAATACAACCTGTTTTTCTCAAGGGTTGTCCAGTTTGATTTTTAGAGGATAAAGAGTGTATACACACACACACACACACACACACACACACACACACACACACATTTAATTCATTTCTTTCCCTTTTGCATTGATGGCTATGAGACACCAGTGTTTTTCTTTTATTAACTGTTTTAATAACTGTTTTATTGCCTATTTGGGTTTATGTATATGCTTTATTTTTTCAGATTATGTTTTTTTAAGGCATTGTTACTTGCCAGTGTGTCCTGTCATAGCTAAGCAAAGATTTGATTCCTAAAACAGTATTAAACAATTTTTTGTTATGAAGTCTGGTGTTGTGGTGGCTGTGCTTAAAATTACATTAATATAATCTTAATTCAAGTGATGAAAGATGTTGAAATTCTAACAGTAAACAGAGTTGAGTACTGCTGTAAGGTTAACCCTGCCTGGTCTAAATGTCTGGAAATGATTTAGTTGAAAATATCCATTAGAAACTTAAAAGTAATCAAATGTAATCAGTTACTTTACTTTTATAAAGTCATTGAAAAGTTACACTACTTATTACATTTTAAATAGGGTGATTTGTAATCTGTAACCTATTACATTTCCAAAGTAACCTTCCCAACACTGGTCGCACACACCAGTGAAAACAATTACACACACACCAGTACACAAAGTCACGTAAGTGTATACAGTAATAAGCATTAAAGTACACAATCACACACCACCACACACTGATGCACACTGTGTGTTCTTTGCTAGGTTAGGAGATAGATAGAAGAGTTTCCTTTTTGTGTGATTTATATACCAGCTGTTTCCTCTTACTGACTGTGTGTGTGTGCGTGTGTGAGAGAGAGAGAGAGAGAGAGAGAGAGAGAGAGAGTTGCATATCTTTGATCTTGAATAAATCTTCAGATCCGAGTTTGTGGAAAATCTTGATGATTAGACAAACAAACAAAAGCTGTTAATGTCTGTGTGTAAAATGTCTTGAAGGGTTCTGTGTAGAGCCATGTACAGAGGCAATAATGTCTCTCTCTCTCACACACACACACACACACACACACACACACACACACACACACATTTTAATCAGCTTTTCTTCTAATTGTACAGTAGATTTAGGTCTGAAGTTAATTGATGCAGTTTAGTTAATGAAGATAAAAGTTTAGTTAGCAAGTTTTAAAATTTAGTTAGTAAAGTTTAGTTAGTAAAGTTTACTAACTAAACTTTACTAACTAAAGTTAACAGTTTAGTTGGCAGTGGTATGGATGAGAACACTGGCTCTGTGTGTGAGGTGAATGTCTGATTGAGGAAACTCTCTGAATTAGACTCACACTGAGAACATCATCATCCTCTGTTTATTTGTGGTCTTTGTTTCCTCCAGATTCAGCCCTTCCTCCCACACGCCACCTCTCACAAACATCTCTCTCTAGACAGAGAGAGAGAATGAAAAAGAGAGAGAGAGAGAGAGAGAGAGAAAGAAAGAGGGATAGAGAGAGAACAAAAGGGAGAGAGTGAAAGAGAGAGAGGGAACGAGAGAGAGAGAGAGAGAGATTTCATCTCTGTGCATGCTAGATTGTTGATGTATCTGTGAAAAGGCCACACCCCCAGTGACATCATAACTGCCTGATTGGGGCAGATTCAGTTCTAATCCTCAAATCCCTCCCCTTTACACATGCATACACAAACACACCCACACACACACCTTGTCCACTTCTTTTTCTTGTCTACTTTTCACTCTGTGTCGAGTCTGTCGCTGTGTCTGCCCTTTGGATTACAACATTTTTAACTTTTACAGTCAGGGAAAAACACACACACACACACACACACACACACACACACACACACACACACACAAAGTTTTAAAGGACATGGAAAGAGAGCGGTAACAGCCTGGAGACTTGGGTAAGCTCAGGTGTGTGGTCATGTGTTTTTTATGCTGTGTGTATTTGTGTGTGTGTGTGTTGGAGTAGTGTGCGAGAGTGTTTTATTGTGTCAGATTCAGTGTTTGTGTGGAACTCAGAGACAGAGTGAATTACAGAGAGAGAGAGAGAGATCGGGGGGGTTGAGGGGTGACGAAATAGACAAGTGACTTTCATTCTTTGTTTCGAGTCTCTACCTTTCACAATGGACAGCTTTGTATCTCACAGCCGGTCCCTTCCCTCAGTGTGTGTGTGTGTGTGTGTGTGTGTGTGTATGAGAGGTAAGATGCATATTTTCACATTTCACTTAAAATACCATTTTGTTTGCTACATTTTAGCTTTTATTGGTTTCTTTAAAAAAGAAAATGAACTTGCATGAACACTGTAGGAGAAAAAAACACCGTTTGTTCTATTTAATGTTCATTAAGTCAGTAACTTTTAGTAAGTTTTAAACTCTTTATAAGCCAAATAAATAAATAACTGAATGGTAATTTAGTTATTTGTAGAGTTGTGGTGTTTCAGCCATCAGTGTTTATGTACCTCAGTCACACACACACACACACACACCTTATGGATGAAATCTTTCAGTTTGATTGCTGCAGGAATTCCCTTCCTGATGATGCAGCTTGGACTCGAAAGGTTTTTCAGGCTCACTCTGTTCAGGTTTTTCCGTGTGATCCTGTTTCAGATGCTTCCTCATCATGCTGTATGAGATGTTGTGCAGTAAAGCGTGTAGTGAATTCCACAGTAGATAGCGTGTGTCTCTGTATTACATTATACACCGAAGATCCTCTAACGTTTGCCGTTCTCCGATGGCTGGATTTTAGACCGGCGTCGTAGCGGCGCTCACACTCTGACGGAGCTCTGAGGACATTGACGTGGTTCTGTGGATATTAATCGGAACGCTGATGGACATGAAAGTGATGAAATTGTAAAATTAGTTGGAACAGGATGCGAGTTACACCACCAGCACCACCGCAGCTGAGTTCAGTACTGCCTTTAACTACAATAACGTAATATCTAAAAAGTTATCGATTTTTCTGAACGAGAAATGCCGCACATTAAGCTGCAGTTATACACACACCAGTGACGGCGATCTTACAGGAAAATGTGTGTGTGTGTGTGTTTTTAGTGCCTCCCCCACTCCATGAGGTCATTCTGCACCATATGGAATCTCTCTGTTTTTCTCTTTTTGCTCCATCTGTGTTTCTTTTCAGTCTTTACTCGGTGTGTGTTCTGTGAGTTTTCTCTGCATGTGTGTGTTCTTTGTGAGTATTTTCTGTGAGAGTGCATGTGTTGTGTGTGTTCTCTGTGAGTGTGTGTTTTCTATGCGAGTGTGTGTTCTCTGTGAGTGTGTGTGTTTTTGCTTCTAGTCACTGAATATGAACTTTCTCTCAAAGCTACAGATTTTTGTACATCCTTAAACTCTGTGTGTTTTAGGGGACACGCCCTATGTGTTGAGGCGTTTCAGGAATTTGACAACACACACACACGTACATATTCCTGAGGAATGTCCCACACTGATTGCAGACTGGTGGAATGGAATTAACGGTGTGTTTTCATGTTGTTTTGTTGAAACCACAGACCAACAATAGTTTTTTTAATATAATGTAAAAGTCTCAGTTCACTTGGATAAGTAACGAGAGTAAAGGTCTTTTAAAACGCACATTCACACTAACTAACTAATTTGAGATTTGAGTAAACAGTTGAGTAAGCAGTGAACAGTTAAGATCACATGAAACAGATACAAAGAAACGAAAGAAAGACTGAAGCGTAATTTTGTTGTAAATGTTATTCTTTTGTATGAATTTTGTTATGAAACAGAGTATTATAAACCCAGAGCGACTCGAGCGGACCTGAAGCTGTAAACACTACACTCTCTGTGTTTGGTTTTAGAGCTCATGTTGAGGTTCTTACATTAATTATTGAAATCTAATTCAGATTCAAGTGTTCAGACACAGTTACTGAAATATTACTAATTCATTAAGATGATGTTAGTTAGTTAGTTAGTGGAGTGGCCTTTTTAACACAGAAATTCTTTTGCATTATTTACTCTCAAATACCTCAAATACAGAGAGGGAGAAAGAGAGAGAAGGACAGAGCAAGGGACAGAGAGAGACAGATGGAGGGAGAGAGAAAGAGAGCATGATGGAGAGACAGATGAGGGGAAAGAGAGAGGGAGAGAGAGCATGATAGAGAGACAGATGGAGGGACAGAGAGAGAGAGATGGAGGGACAGACAGACAGAGAGAGAGAGAGAGAGAGCATGGTGGAGGGACAGACACAGAGAGAGAGAGAGAGAGAGCATGATGGAGAGACAGGTGGAGGGACAGACAGAGAGAGAGAGCATGATAGAGAGACAGGTGGAAGGACAGAGAGAGAGAGACAGGTGGAGGGACAGACAGAGAGAGAGAGAGAGAGAGCATGGTGGAGGGACAGACACAGAGAGAGAGAGAGCATGATGGAGAGACAGGTGGAGGGACAGACAGAGAGAGAGAGCATGATGGAGAGACAGGTGGAGGGACAGACAGAGCAAGAGAGAGCATGATGGAGAGACAGGTGGAGGGACAGAGAGCAACAGAGAGAGAGAAACAGAGATGGAGGAGGAAGAGACAGAGAGGGACAGATAGAGAAATATTTATGTATGAATAAATATTGAATATTTATTATGTATAAATGAGATCTCTCAACTTTGTGTTTGTGTGAGTTTTGTGTGTGTGTGTGTGTGTGTGTATATGTGTGAATGGGGTGGGGTAAGTAAGTGTTCTATCACACGAGATGTGTGAGAAACACTGCTAAACATACAGTACACTTTATAACTATGTGTGGTGTGTGTGTGTGTGTGTGAGCTTGTATGTGTTTGTAGATATATTACAGTGTTTATTTTGTAGTTGATGGCGGAAAAAGCTTTGAGAGTTTGATTTATGTAGTACAGAAATCACCTGACACACACACACACACACACAGACTAAGATATTTTAATGAGTAAAGTCTATTCTGGTGGGATGTGTGCGTCATAAACAATTTTGGTAAGAAGGAAAATGTGACCAGGCGAAAAGTTCCTGGTGTAGGAGATGATGTGTGCTGTGAGGGGGTTTACGCACACACACACACACACACACACACACACACACACACACACATACACACACAGCAAAACTATAGATCACTTACAAGTGTTCAGCACACCGTGTATGTGTGTGGAGAATAAGGAAATAAAGAAAGAAAAAGTCTTGCCCAAGTGTTGCTTTCCTCAAATATTCCGTACAAGTCTGTAGAACAGAAAACACCCAGGTGTGTAGTTGGGACTGAAAAATGATTCCTGCTTATTTTTATTTTAAAAGTATTTAATTTCTTTCGTGGGGGGACATGGTGGCTTGGTGTTTAGCACGTTTGCCTCACACCTCCAGGGTTGGGGGTTCGATTCCCGCCTCCGCCATGTGTGTGTGGAGTTTGCATGTTCTCCCCGTGCCTCGGGGGTTTCCTCCGGGTATTCCAGTTTCCTCCCCCAATCCAAACACATGCATTGTAGGTTGATTGGCATCTCTAAATTGTCCGTAGTGTGTGATTGCGTGAATGGATGAGTGTGTGTGAGTGCCCTGCGATGGGTTGGCACTCCGTCCAGGGTGTATCCTGCCTTGATGCCCAATGACGCCTGAGATAGGCACAGGCTCCCCGTGACCCGAGAATAGATCGGATAAGCGGTAGACAATGAATGAATGAATGAATGAATGAATAATTTCTTTCATTGTTGCACAGAGACTAAAATGCTACAACGTTTACACTGTACTCCGGTTTTAACTTCCTGTAAGTAAACATGCAATTGAGTTTTTATTAACCACAGCATATATTTTTATATATATATATATATATATATATATATATATCTTTTTATTTTTGTGTCAGAGGAACAGATGCGGTAATAAGTCCTCGTGTGTTTTCCAGTTCCCTGCGCTTGTGCTCTGTATGTTTCATCATATGTTTCAAACAAAAAATCTCATATTTATCTACCACTAATATTCATCAAATCTCCTGAAGGTAATGTTAGAACATCTGCAGAAGAACCTGAAGCGAACACTCTTAAAGATCACACTTTGATTATTTGTCATTTTTGGAGATCCCCTAAATTTTTGTGTAAAAGTTTTATCTTTAACGAAGAACCTGACAGAAGTCTGTTTGCTGTGTCTGCAACACTTCCTCACTTTCCAAGAAAAATAATATGCAATATTTCAGCTGAATTTGGTGTCAAGATTGTCTGTATATTTTCCTCGATATTTAAACTCTCTGCTGTGAAAAAGAATTCATCTTATTATGTCGATGTGAAAACATAACAGTAGTTAGTTGGATAGCTTTTTTTTTCATCTAGATAGCTTTTACAGCTAGCTCAGTCTTGCTAGCTCGCTCATTGTTATTAAATATAACGTTGAAGTCATACAGAAGTGCATAAAGTGCAGGTCCTGTTTTCATTCATTTTTATATTATGCTTATTGACTCATTTTCAATAAGACCGCTTCCCACTCATTAATATTCATAAAACGATTCAGGGTAAAGATTTAACAGATTTTTGAGTGTGAGTGTAAGGATTTGGACAGCAGACACAGAAAACCATCTCGTGATTATTTTAAAAGGTTTTATCTTCAGGGAACAAGTCAAGAGTTTCGAGGCAAGAGCATATCAAATGAAAATCTCTCAAGGCTCATTACTCTCTCATCATGTGGAGTTTGCATTGTTGCTCACACTCACTGAACAGATGTGTGTATCGCCACTAATCTTTGGCGCTGTGAGTTTATGAACCAAAGTGTGAATTTGAGCAACAGGATAAAATAGCACTTGGTTACTGTGACTGCTTGTGTGTGTGTTTGTGGGTGGGAAAAGAGAAAAAGGATCATCCGCTGTCCTGCTGCGATCCAGTGTAGGAGATTCAGCTGTAAAAACACACACACACACACACACTCGTTGATTTCCCATAACACCGCTCTGAGAGTTAGTAAAGGTCATGACCCCTACACATCACACAGATTTAATAAAGGATGTTAAACTAAACTTTATTTCTCATCATGGTGTCAGGAAGATTTAAGAAGTAAGATGAATAAAGACAATGATTTAACAAGCAGCTAAATACAAAAGAATATTGGGTTCCATTAAAATTAATTATTATTCTGAAATTCAGCTTTCCAGAAAAATCTGCAGTTTTCTTAACATTCCCATTTAGGAATGCTGAGAAACTCACACACACTGCTGAAGGCATGTGACAGTTCAGGATTGTGTGTGTGTGTGTGGGTTCTTGTCTCAACATGTCTTTTTACTAAAGACTTTACCAGACCTTTTATTAAACATATATTTATGATGATGAAACCTTTTAATGTTTAATTAAACCGGTTTAGCGGGAAAGCTATAAAAATTCTGAAACTTTACTTTTTATGAATTTTAAATTTATTTTGAATATATTAATCTCTCTCTCTCTCCCTCTCTCCCTCCACCTCTCTCTCTCTAGGCATTGTGTATTAACGTGCAGTCTAACGATGTGTGTGAGACTCTTGGTCTCGTCTTTTGCGGTGCAGATGTGAACTGTGACACAGGTATCCCAGAATTCCCCACTCCCATCGCTTTAGCTCTGCATCACGGCCAGAAGCTGCAGGTGGAGTTCCTCACTCAGAACCGCAACATAGGTCAGTTTCAGGATGAAGGGGTGGGGCTGTACTGTGGGCGGAGCTTGATTTTTTTATTTTTATTTATTTTTTTTTTTTTTATAAACATTTTACTTTTGACCCCACAGAGATTCCGAGGTCAGAGGTCAAACTGGCTATGCACACAGAGCACTACATGGCTCCACCCTCAATCACACACAATGGCTTCCTGTTTAAGACTGCCTCTATGGCTCGTCCAATCACAGAGCGGAAGAATAAAGAAGGTAAGACAATAACAATCACTGAGCAGCTCCATAAATGTGACTGAGGAGATGATTTTCACATTCATTGCGCCATGCTAAACTGGAGGCCATATGCTACCAGTTACCTGTTAGCTACATTAGCACACAAATCTGCTGAGTGTTGACCAAGAACAATAAAACACTTTCTTTCTGTGTCTCTCTCTCTCTCTCTCTCTCTCTCTCTCTCTCTCTCTCTCTCTCTCTCTCTCTCTCTCTCTCTTTTTTAGACTTCAGTAGGAGGTGGTGTGTTCTAAATGATGGACATTTTAGTTACTATGAAAGTGATAAGAATGCAACACCAAATGGAGGACTGAAGATGAAAGAGATTGTCTGTCTGGCTGTCAGTCCTCCTGAGACACACGGGTATCTGGTTGTCTGTCTGTCTATCTGTCTGTCTGTCTGTCCTGGTACCTATGTCTCCGTTAACTGTTATCATTTGTCTCTGTCTGACAAATCTGCCTGTTACTTTGTCTATCTGTGTGTTTATCTGTGTTCGTCTCTGTCACTGAGTCTGTCTCTCTCTCTCTCTCTCACTCACTCACACACACACACACACACACACACACACACACACACACTTGTGTGCCCCCTCTCTCTCTCTCTCTCTCTCTCTCTCTCTCTCTCTCTCTCTCTCTCTCTCAGTTTGAGTGATTGTCCATGTCCTGTCTGTCTCTCAGGTACGATCACTCGTTTGAGATTTACTCGGACGCAGAGCGTCTCTACCTATTTGGGACGGACAATCCCGACTCTATGAAGGAATGGGTCAAATCCATCGCCAAGGTAACCATCATGCCTGAATCTGTTGGTTAATTTTGTCGATTATTAATATATTCATTTTGTTTGTCCTGCTGTATGTCTTTAGACATCATCGATAACAACTTTCTTTCTGTCGGTCACTCCATCTGTCTGTCTGCTCAGTCGTTCATCCCAGCGTGTGCTGAAGACCTGCTGCAGAAGGATTTTGAACGGATCGGCCGTCTGCGCTATAAAGACCCTCTGAACCTGGAGAGCTGGAGGCTGGGCTGGTTCTGTCTCGAGGCATCCACGCTGCACGTGTGTTTGGAGGACAGTAAGAGCCGCGAGAGCATCCAGCTGCAGAAACTTCTGGAACTCTGTGAGTCAGAGAAAGTTGTTATAGTAACAGCACATTCACAGGAACTTGTACAGCAGACACTCCACATTAACTCCACATTAAATACGTGTGTAACTGTCGATATGGTGACGCTTTCTGTAAAGAGATGTTTATGTAGTATTTATAGAAGGAGTCTCCAATGTCAGAACTTTGTAACGTAGAAAAAAGCGATGGAGCGGCTGTTTAAAGGAGTACACGTCCCTGTGAATGAGTTGTTTCAATACAAATGATAACTTATTAGAACGAGATCATTAATATAAACCTGTTGCTCATGTTACAGCTGTAACTACTGTCCACACCTTCTGATTCGGGAATTTCGCCATGCTGTGGAATTGATACCACTCCCAGCCGATCGCCTCGTGTTTATTATATATAATTATCTTGGGTTAGGGCTCAATTGTTGGAGTTAAATAGTGAAGACTGTGAAGAGAGAAAAGAAGAGAAAATGCAGGGGTAGTGATTGGTGGATGATGGAAGAGGAAGGTGATAAGAATTATGGCTCACCCAATAAATCATTAGTCACTCATTAAAGATAATAAAGCTGGAGTTGATTTCATTCCATACGGGTAGAACTGAGTATCACACAGAACAGGAATACAAAAGTACAGGATTTGACGCTCTATAGTACAGCTGTACAGCTCAGTGTAATATACACGTAAACATCTGGTCTCATTCTCATACTGATATTTTTGGGAATTTCTTAATTAATTGCATTTCTTTTTCTCCTCCGCTTAGCGAGGGATAATGAAGTTCTGGTACTGGTGGAGCGAGGCAGGTGAGTGTTGAACTTTACTAAACCTCAATGTGGATTATTTCTAATTGTGAAAGTAAATTTTACTGATTCAGGACAGTGTTTCTCTCATGGTTTAGGACTCTGTACATCGAGGGGGAGAGGAAGTTGGATTTTCATGGCTGGGCGTCTGCTATCCAGCGGGCTGCTGGGAGTTCAGGAGACACACTGAGTCAGCAGCAGCTCACTGAGGCTGATATACCGCTCATAGTGGAGCGCTGTATACATTACGTCACACAGTACGGTAAGAATAATATACTCACTCGTATGTTCTCACTGGAGAATTCCCTGTAACCCATTCTATTCTATTCTGTCTGATGAGAAAGATGAGAGGAATTTCCAAACAAGTCATATTTGAGGTTTAGACACACACACACGTGCACACACCCGACAGTTCCTTTACAGAAGTGTGTGTGATGGTGAAGATAAGTGGAATGGGGAAGTTAGGCAGCAGTAAAACTCTCACTGATTTAAAAAAACACCTTAAATTGGACTTTGGTGTGTTAAATTTAATTAAGTGTGTATCATTTAGGTGTGTAATAGTTACTGGAAGATGTTTGGTGGAGTCATTCTGTAACACCCGCTGGTTTGCAATCGTCAGCGATAATTCCTACAATATGTCGCTTGTTTAGTGTTGACGTCGTAGACTGAAAACAAAGGTGAAGTAGATTTGGCAACCATGAGATTGTGGTTAAATGTAAGGAAGGCTTGTTATAGTTCAGAGCTCTGTGTGTGTGTGTCTGTGTGGAAAACAAGCTGTGGTTGTTATAGGTTCTTATAATAAGAATTGATTTCTTAGCGTCAGATGAGCCTTAAAATGCACAAGAGCAACGTGGCTGTGTCTACTGGTCTTTACAGCATATGAGGTCAGGGTGAAGAGCATTTGGTCAGCCATAGAGGAATTGAGCAGGGTTTTTCTACAAGTGTGCAAATGTGAGGACATTTCAGTGTGCTAATTTTCAGACCTACAAAAGCATTCAGAAAACATGAAAAGAAATGATTCTGACTGAAGTGTCTCTACCTTTATGCACAAACACACAATTAAAAAAAGAAAAAAGGAAGAAAAAAAAAAAAAAAAAATATATATATATATATATATATATATATATATATATATATATATGTGTATATATACGCACACACAGTGGATATAAAAAGTCTACACACCCCTTTAAAATGCCAGGTTTCTGTGATGTAAAAAAAAATTGAGACCAAGATGAATCATTTCGGACTTTTTTCCACCTTTAATGTGACCTTTAATCTGTACAACTCAGTTGAAAAAAAACCCGAAATCTTTTAGGGGGGTGGAGTAAAAATAAATAACTAAAATAATGTGGTTTCTTAAGTGTGCACACCCTCTTATAACTGGGGATGTGGCTGTGTTCAGAATTAAGCCATCACATTTAACCTCATGTTAAATAGGAGACAGTGCACACTTGCCATCATTTAAATTGCCTCTGATTAACCCCAAATAAATTCAGCTGTTCTAGTAGGATTTTCCTGACATTTACCTAGTAGCATCTTACAGCAAAAGCCATGGTCTGCAGAGAGCTTCCAAAGCATCAGAGGGATCTCATTGTTAAAAAGTTAGTCAGGAGAAGGGTACAAAAGAATTTCCAAGGCTTTAGCTATAGCATGGAACACAGTGAAGACAGTCATCAAGTGGAGAAAATATGGTTCAACAGTGACATTATCAAGAACTGGACTTCCCTCCAAAATTGATGACAAGACGAGAAGAAAACTGGTCAGGGAGACTGCCAAGAGGCCTACAGCAACATTAAAGGAGCTGCAGGAATTTCTGGCAAGTACTGACTGTGTAGTACATGTGACAACAATCCCCCGTATTCTTCATATGTCTGGGCTATGGGGTAGGGTGGCAAGACAGAAGCCTTTTCTTACAAGGAAAAACATCCAAACCCGGCTAAATTTTGCAAAAACACATTTGAAGTCTCACAAAAGCATGTGGGAAAATGTGTTATGGTCTGATGAAACCAAGGTTGAGCTCTTTGGCCATAATTCCAAAAGGTATGTTTGGTGCAAAAACAACACTGAACATCACGAAAGAACACCATACCCACAGTGAAGCATGGTGGAGGCAAGCATCATGCTTTGGGGCTGTTTTTATTCAGCTGGAACTGGGGCCTTAGTCAAGGTGGAGGGACTTATGAACAGTTCCAAATACCAATCTTGACACAAAACTTTCAGGCTTCTGCTAGAAAGCTGAAGACGAAGAGGAACGTCATCTTTCAGCATGACAATGACCCAAAGCATACCTCCAAATCAACAAAAGAATGGCTTCACCAGAAGACGATTAAAGTTTTGGGATGGCCCAGCCAGAGCCCAGACCTGATTCCAATTGGAAATCTGTGGGGTGATCTGAAGAGGACTGTGTACAGGAGATGCCCTCGCAATCTGACCGATTTGGAGCATTTTTGCAAAGAAGAGTGTGCAAATATTGCCATGTCAAAATGTGCCATGATGATGGACTCAGACCCCAAAAAGACTCTGGAGTGCTGTAATAAAATCAAAATGTGCTTCAACAAAGTATTAGTTTAAGGGTGTGCATATTTATGCAACCACATTATTTTAGTTTTTTATTACTTACTCCACCCCCCCTAAAAGATTTCAGTTTGTTTTTCAATTGAGTTGTACAGGTTATAGGTCACATTAAAGGTGGAAAAAGGTCTGAAATGATTTAACCTGGTCTAATTTTTTTTTTTTTTTTTAACATCACAGAAACCTGGCGCTTTAACAGGGGTGTGTAGACTTTTTATATCCACTGTATATATAAATACCCCTAGAACCTGTGAACTTCTTATTGAGATGACTGTGACAGTAGAAACCGTGTGTGTATTAAAATTTAAATCTAATATGTTAAATGAACAGTTTAACAATGTCTTAATAATTTCCCAGAATATAAACAGGAAACTTGGATTAGTTTTATTTTAAACAGCTAAAATATTATAGCTGCCAAGTCCACGGTTTTAGAGGTTACGTGAAAAAAATGCTTTTATTAAATGACTAAGTAAACACTTTCGAACGTTTGTACCGTACAGGCCTCACGTCAGAAGGTATTTACCGTAAGAGTGGCGTGAACAGTAAGATCGCTGCCCTGCTAGACACCTTCAGGAACGACGCTCGCTCCGTGTGGCTAAAAGAGGGAGAGCACCAAGTGGACGACGTGTCCAACGTCCTCAAGAGGTTCTTCAGGGACATTGAGGAAGGACTGTTCGGTCCACAATCACACAGCTGGCTCAGCACTACGAGTAACACAAACACACACTCTCTCTCTCACACACTACGCACACACCTGATGTATACATTAAAATGTACTCAGTTTATTTCCTTCATGGAGTGTTATTTTTTTGTTGGTGTAACTTATCTCACTTACCTTTTATCTCACTTTTATCTCACTATCATACCTTCCTGATTTCTGACAGCAGCCCATTGTATGTAGAAGAGCAGTACGTTAAGATGTCTCATGTTACTGTCTGAATGTCATGAGCCTCATTCTAACTTTTACAGGAACCTCCGCAGGCATCAGGTTTATTTATCACGCTTTATGATGCTCTGTTTTATAGTGAATTAAAATTTGATCTTCAAATGTAACAGAAAATGACCCATTATAAAAGAATATTTGATCCATTAGCAGTTTTTTTTTTTTTTTTTACCATTTTTAAACTTTTTTTGTTTGTAAATCTCATTTCTTGCTAATGTTTTTTTTCAAAGCCAGCTCTGCTTTTTGGATAAAACTTAATGTTGTGTTACATATTTACATCCAAAACATTATAAAAGGCACAAAGATTTCTTCTTTTTGTTCAGTTTCATGTGTATGTTCTTTTAATTTCTGTGTGTGTGTGTGTGTTCAGCTCTCTCGGATGAAAGCAAGATCTCCCAGTATCAGCTTCTTTTTGGAAATCTGCCTCGAGTTAACAAAGCTACACTACGCACACTGGTCAATCACTTATTCTGGTAAAAACACACACACACACACACACACACACAGGGACACTATCTTTGTTGGCACACACACACTTCCTCTTTTTTAGCAAGCTCTTCCTCATTTACAGATTTTATATCAGCACATTTTAACTCTCACATGGTTACTGTGTGTGTAGTGTGCAGCAGTTTTCAGAACTGAACCATATGAACCTCCATAACCTGGCAATAGTTTTCGGGCCGACGCTTTTCCAGACAGACGGTCAAGACTACAATGCGGGGCGTGTGGTGGAAGACCTCATACAGCACTACATCACCATTTTCAGTGTAAGTGTGTGTGTGTGTGTGTATGTGTGTGTGTGCGTGCATGAGAGAGAGAGAGAGTTTGTGTGGTTGGGGGTTGGGTAGAGGTAAAATTCTTCACAATATAACACACCAAACTATATTTACAAAACAAGTATGTAATGATGTGTGTATATAAACTGTGTGTATTTGTGTGAGTGTGTGCACAAGTCTGTGTGTGTATGTGTGTGTTTAGCCATGTTCTAGAGAAATATGTAAATCAGTGTCTCCCCCTGGTGGTGATAGTGATCCACTGATAAACTTTCTACGGACGGCAAAATTTTTTCAACATATGTTTGTTTTTTGTTTTGTGTGTGTGTGTGCGTGTGTGTGTGTGTGTGTGTGTAGGTCAATGAACAGCAGTTAAAGAGACAGCTTGACGAAATCACCTACATCATTAAGTTACGAGATAACCTCAACCCTAAAACAGGACCGGTGAGTGTGTGTGTGCACGTGTGTGTGTGTGTTATGTGAGAGTGAGTGAGTGTGTGTGTATGTGAGAGTGTTTGTGTGTGTGACTTTAAATGGAGATCAAAAAGAAGTCATTTGAATGAACACATCATTTATATTGCAGTCTTCCTTTCTATATGTTTTAAATAGTGTGTGAATTTTCTAATGAAATATAAATTATGGAATCTGTGTGTTAAAAGCTGTGAACTGTGTGTATTTGTGTGTGTGTGTGTGCAGGCCAGTGGAGATTTTATATGCACAGTGTATCTGGAGGAGAAGAGGGAGACAGCTGAGCAGCATGTGAAGGTGTCCTCTCAACTTTGGCCATTATTAAAGAATTTGTTCAGAATTGTCTCAGCCTTTCATAACTGAGCTTTGACCTGCAGATCCCGGCCACCATGACGGCAGCTGAGCTGACCATCGAGATCCTGGACCGCAGGAAGATCAGCATCAAGGAGAAGGACTACTGGTGCTGCTTTGAGGTCAATGAGAAAGAGGAGACTGGTGAGACATGGATACACACACACTCACATGAAACAAAAAAAATAATCCAATTCAATTCAACTGAAATGAGCTTTATTGTCATGGCAAAATGTATAATATATTGATAAAGCATGTAAAAGGGCAAGGCAAAAAACCTGAACAGAGAACAAATGAGTGAAGAAAAAAACAAATCAAAATAAAACATTCCTTAAAAAAAGAACATTCTAGGGGCTATGAGTGGTGTCTGCTGGTGTGTGAGTGTGTGTGTGTCTTTTTTTTTCTCCAGCAAAAATTCAAGTGTTTCATTCTCCAGCCTTTAGAAGTCTGGACAAATCGCTTTAAATTTGGTGTAGAATTGTGATGGAATTTCGTTGTAGTTAGGACAGGTAGTTAAGAAGTGTAGCTCTGTCTCCAACGCTCCTCAGCTACAGTACAGGCAGAACCTGCTCTCTCTGTGCAGCTCTGACTGGATCTGCCTCTCTCTGTAGCCAGGCTGTGGGCTGTAGCTTCTCATAGTTTTCCTCAGCTTGTCTCTGTATGTTCTCTGTTTAGGGCCAAACTGTAGTTTACTTTATTTTGTTTTGTTTCAGTCCAATAAGATGGATGGATAGATGGATAGATGGATAGATAGATAGATAGATGGATAGATAGATAGATAGATAGATAGATAGATAGATAGATAGATATACTTTATTGACCCCAAATTTCTCTCTCTCTCTCTCTCTCTCTCTCTCTCTCTCTCTCTCTCTCTCTGTGTCACTCAGAGCGTCCTCTGCACTATCAGGAGCGAGTTTTGCCGATCCTGCACAGTTTAGGGACAGACAGCCACCTGCTCATCAAAAAGCACCTTGCCATGGAGGCCATGCTCATCTACCTGGGTATGAGTGTGTATGGTGTTTGTCTTTGTGTCTGCGTGTGTGTTTCTGTTTTCTACTGCAGCTTTAATTACAGAAACTAAAAGGCCAAACTGTGTTATGTTATTTTACTGCACTAATACACAAAGTGCCTCACTAATGTAGGAAATTGTGTGTGTGTGTGTGTGTGTGTGTGTGTGTCACAGCCAGTAAAGTGGATGTGACCAAACATGGCATGCTGAAGTTTAAAGAGGAGCGCAGTCTGCTGGGGCTAAGTACCGGAAGCTTCAACGATCGATACTTCATGCTGAACCAGACCTCACTACGACTCTACAAAGATGTCCGAGTGAGTGTGTGTGGATATGTGTGTGGGTGGTGTGGGTGTGTGTGTTTGTGTGTGTATGTGCTATGAGTGGGTGTGTGTATGGGTGGGTGTGTGGGGGGTTGTCTGGGCAGGTGGAAGTGTTGGATGAGTGGTTGTGTATGTGTATGTGTGTGTGTGTGTGTGTGTGTGTGTGTGTGTGTGTGTGTGTGTGTGTGTGTGGATGTCCGTGGATGGCTGGCTGTTTGTCTGGGTGGGTGTGTGGGGATGTATTGAGTAGGAGGGTGTGTTAGAGTAGATACAGTGGTGTGTGTGTGTCTCTGCTGTCAGGTTCTTGTTAAATGCTGCATTAGAGGGTTATGGAATACTGTGTCTGGGTTTCTTATAGCTTGCACCTGCATAAACACATTAGGAAGTTTCAATGCGATTTATTTACATTCATGGCATTTGGCAGACGATTCATAAATATATAAAACAAACAGGAAAAATAATCGCTAGTTTAAATGTTTCAGTAAGAAGCAGATCTTCACCCGCTGTTTGAAGACGGCCAGTGACTCGACTATACGGACAATCTAGGGGAAGTTCATTCCACCACCTCGGTGCTGGAACAGAGAAGAGTCTTGATATGTAGCTACCTTGAACCCTGAGAGATGGGGGAGCAGTCGAACAGTGCTAGTAGATCGCACTTGCAATGAGAAGAGTGATGATAGCTTTGAGGTAAGATGGTGCTGGCCCATTCTTGGCTTTGTAGGCAAGCGTCAGTGTTTTGAATCCGACACATGCAGCGACCAGAAGCCAGTGGATGTGCAGCAGTGGGGTGTTGTGTGAGAACGTAGGCAGGTTGAAAACAATTCGCACAGCTGCATTTTGCATTAGTTGCAGAGGACGAATTGTGTTCAGAGGTAGACCTGCCAGTAGGGAGTTGCAGTAGTGCAGTCACAAAATGACAAGAGACTGAACGAGCACCTGAGCAGCCTGTGTGGATAAAAAAAATGGTTGAATCATTCTGATGTTGTAGAAAAAAAGCATGTCACATTAGCAGCATGGGAGGAAAAGGACAGATGTTTGTCCATGGTTATCCCAAGGTTGTGAGCAGAGGCTGATGGGGAGTTCAGAGAGTTGTGCAGGGATGTCACAAGATCCTGACCTGGGCATGAATCACCTGGTTCAGTTTTGCTGAGGACCAGCAGTTCAGTTTTGCTGGGATTGAGTTTCAGCTGATGAGCCATCATCCACGATGATATGTCCGCCAGATACTCTGAGATCTGAGCAGAAGCCTCTGAGGGAGGGAAGGAGAAGATAAGTTGATAAGTGTCATCAGCATAGCAGTGGTATTTCTAATGCTCTTTCTCTCTCTGTGTCTCCCCCCCCCCCCCCCCCTCTCTCTCTCTCTCTCTCTCTATCTGCACAGAGTAATCGTGCAGAGAAAGAGTGGCCTGTGAAGTGTCTGAAAGTTTATCAGGGAATAAAGAAGAAGCTCCGCCCACCGACATGGTGAGATCAGAATTACACTTCTGTAACGATTTCGCTTCCACTTGTGTCCACAAGGAGGCTGCAGAGCATTGCTATAAAGAGTGTGATCACCTCTCTCTCTCTCTCTCTCTCTCTCTCTCTCTCTCTCTCTCTGCATTATGTTTACATTTGTAAGATTTTGAAAGTGTTGTATTATTTACATCGCACTGTTCCTCCTGTAGTTGGGGTCTGACTGTGGTGTATGAAAGTGAGAAGCCTGAGAAACAGGAAAAACAGCAATGGTAGGCACATCTACACTGTGTGTGTGTGCGTACAAAATGTGTAAAGGTTCAGAGGTGCTAATGCTTCACAACCATAATTAATTTCTATCTGTTTCTTTATTAATTTTCTTTTTTCTGCCCTCTCTCTTGCTTCTATTATGTTTAGTTGTGTCTTCAGCTTGTCTGTGCACTTATCCGAGATCCTCGTTAGCGCAAGTGTTTGTAGGATTTATGTGGAGTTATTACCACAACTAATCATTATAACCAGCAGATGAATTGATTAGATTTTGGCTTTGGTCCAGACAAGGTCAAGGTCACAGAAAGGACAAATGTCTGAAATAAATTGTCTTCAGTAGTTTCCTTTCTGTTTGTGGAAAATTTGAATGATATTTCAGCAATGTAAATTAGTAACAAGAAGAACTAGACTAATACTGTTTCATTTCTTCTTTTTTTCTGCATTAATTCTCATGCTTCCTTTTTTCTTTCTCTTTCTTTCTTTCTTTCTTTCTTTCGAAAATGTTTACAGTGCAAAATATTTTATAAAATATTCACAAATACTAATTGTTTTTTTTTGTGTGTGTGTGTCATATCCCCTGACACTGAACAATGACAATAACTTCAGCATGAGCAGAAAAGATAGCTAGCACAAGCCATAGTGGAGCAGTGAGCAGGTTAAAAGCCCGAGGATGCAGTTCTGCGTGTGTGTGTTCAGCATTTTTTATTGTTGTGTAGCATTGTGCTGTGCATTCTGTCTAAAACATGTCGAAGTGTCGCGTACGTTTCCGTAGAAACGGCTCATTATCTCAGTTCGGGGAGATGAACAGCTCAGAGTCATCCTCTTGTAATTACCGCAACTCCCACCATGTCATGAACACACGCTTTATTGTTGCTCAGTTTCCACTGAAAATGTGAGAGTTCATGTGAAGAGAAAGTGAGACGGACAACGAGACACACAATTACCCAAAAACCCCCACAATCTACTGCTCCTATAATGTATTACAGCAGCACACAATGACAAAGATGTTACAACTCATTATTGTTACTCAGACATTGTTACTAAGAAAGATTAAAAGCAAAGACAGACAGTGGACAGTGTGTGAAGTGGCTGTGTACACTGGTTCTGATCCAGAGTTCTTTCCTTTTTAACACAATCTGTGTTTCCATAAAATTATAACACAATAGCTCATTTTATTGTTCAGTTTTTAATACATTTTCTTGGATTTTGTGCATTTAATTCATGGTTGACATCCAGAGATGGACCAGCTCCAGCTGGGTTCTGCTTTCTGAGGACTGGAGTATTCAAAGCAGCACTGGCAACCCTATGTGGACATTTTACACATAACATTCTACACATGCTGTATCTGCATCACACAACTAATGCAGAAAGGACATTGTTCATATCACACTCTCCGGTGTCACCCACATGAGGATGGGTTCCCTTTTGAGTCTGGTTCCTCTCAAGGTTTCTTCCTAATACCATCTAAGGGAGCTTTTCCTTGCCACAGTGGCCTGAGTCACCTCAGGATCGCTCACTAGGGAAAATTTTGTCTAACATCTAGGACTGTTTGTTTGTATGTTTATTGTTTCTTATGTTCTGTAATGCTGCTTTGAGACAATGCTCTTTGTTAAAAGCGCTATACAAATTGAATTGAATTGAATTGAAATTATTGTTATAAGTATTTACAGCACAGCGCTGCTGAGTTCTGCATTCTGATTGGTCAGATAGTGTTGATTAGTTTTCTGTAACTGCAGCTCTGACAGCAGTGCAGCTGCACATCACCGGTTTAATGCAACATAGCAGCAATGTAATAAAGCGTAATAAATAAATAGCAGTAATGTAATAAAGCTGAAGAGAGTGTTGTGGGAGACAGAGAGAGAGAGAGGGAGGGTGTGAATTACTGCTGCGTTATCAAGGAAGAGAAAATTACTGAATAAAAAGGCAGATAATAAGCACAGAGCAGGACTAATGCAGAAATTATTTCTCACCAAAAAAATCAAAATATAATTTTCCTGGAGCAGGAAACTGGAGAACATGACACAGTGTTTACACTCAGAACAGGAAATGATGTAATTTCACTTCATTTAAAAGCAACTTTGATCTCTGTACTACTCTAGTTATTCTAATTATATAAATACACTGTGTGTGTGTGTGTGTAGGTATCTGTGCTGTGACACTCAGACAGAGATGAGGGAGTGGTTTGCTACGTTTCTCAGTATACAGGTCAGTGCACTTCTCATTCTCTCTCTCTCTCTCACACACACACATCACTCTCTCAATGTGCTAAGACACGTGAACACGTGGCAGACTGTGCAGTTGATGTAAACGTGCTGCATGCTGCTCAGCGGTAGTGAGAGACTGAGTGTTAATGTTACACTTATTAAATCTATTATCTTCATTTCATCCTGGTGGAATTTTATACAATAAAGTACACAACAAACACTCTCTCTCTCTCTCTCTCTCTCTCTCTCTCTCTCTCTCTCTCTCTCTCTCTCTCAGAATGCGGGTCTTCTGTGGCCGACAGAGTGGTTGAAGTCGCGTCCTGTCCCTCGTTCCTCTCCTCCTCTGGACTCTCGTCTTGGTAGTGTGTCGCTAATTCCTCTGCGTGGTACTGAGAGTGAGATGAGGAACAGCGTGGCTGCTTTCTCCGCAGATCCCCTTGCTGTGAGTCTCTGAGCCAATCACACAGACCTGTGGGTCATCACACAGCGAATCCCAGAGCTACTTTATCCTCCTAAGCACCGCCCACTATCATGCACTATATACCGTAGAACACTGAGGTGTAATAAACAGTGATGAGTTATTTCCCAGGAGGCTGTGTGATTATCCACAAGCCCTCAATGCAGTGATTCACTGAGGGAAACACTCCACATGCAGCTCACTGAGGTTATTATGCGTTAATAACAGGCAAGTGTGAGTGTAAATTAGCTCATGAGCTGTAAGTGAAGTGTTTCTCCTTTTTATGCTTTATTAAAACCAGGGCTTATAGAAAATATTTGTAATTTTGCATATAACATCACTATGTGTGTGCATGTGTGTGTGTGTGTGTGTGTGTGTGTGTGTGTGTGCATGCTTTATAAACGTTCTTCCTCAGCCTTGCTTTCCAGTACTGAGCCCTCACCAACTGCCTTTATTTAGGTGTCTAGTGCACTATGTTATCCCCTCTGTAGTGAGCATTTCGAGTGAATGATTTGGAAGTCTTCCTCCCTGTGCTTGCAGGTGTTGTATATTTATGTGAATTCAGAGTCGCTGACGAAAAGAATTTATTCAAGAATAAATTTAACCGTTAGTGCATTTATTTTCAGCATATTTGTATTAATACTGAATGTGGGTAATATTTCTACATAAATTCTACACCAGTTGCTTCATAGGTTAGAATTTGCACACAGGCTTCTGATAAATTACTGTAGAAATTGAGCTTATAATTTTGTGGATGGATTGTGCTTTATAAAGAGAACTGTCCTGAGAAGTGATGGATGCTATGTGCATGACATCACTTATTTATTTGGATTTTTTTGGTTTTCAGTTTTTAACATTTTATTTCACACGTTGCTAGTTTTAAAGCTCTTTAATCTAGTGCATCTATGACTTTTATTATTAATTAACCACCTCTTTTATTATGAAATGACCTTTGACCCTGAGTCATCTGACCAACAATCAGTAGTTAGGAATTAAATACAAATGTCTTTAACTGACTGAGTTTTTGAACCTTTTTTCTCCCTCCAGCTCTTAAGAAACCTATGACCATGAAGTGATGATGCCTGAGGTAAAGAATCCTTTATACAACATCTATAAACTGCATGTCTTATGTAACCGTGGTTCTATGAACACATCGGACCTTTCAGAACCAGTGCTGACCTATTCAAAACTTTCCAGATATGTGAAGGCAAGAAAACTCCAGGCGTGATGACTGTGTCATCATTTACATTTACATTCCTTATCCAGAGCCACTTACATTCATCTCATGTACACAACTGAGCAGTTGAGGGTTAAGTTTTGCTCAATGGCTCAGCAGATGCTGTCACCACAACCTTCTGATCAACACTGAAACCACCTTAACCACAGAGCCGCCTCTTGCCCACTTATACATGTGACACGCTCACCTTTGTGATGCTGAAAAAGGAATCTAGACGCTTCTCTCCTCATCGCTCCTGTTCACTTTGGGTCAGTAAAAGTGAACATCCTGTGTGGACATGAAGCAGTTGAACATAATCCTCAGCTAACTTTGCTCACATGAAATTTTGAGAATTTTTGAAGACACCGTAGTCAGGAGCGGAAAGTACTGGAGTAATTATACTTTTTTTGATAATTGATCCATATTATTTCACGGTAATTGTACTCTACTTGAACTTGAGTGCAAGTGGATACTCGTACATTTTCAAAACAGTTTTTTTCTACTTTTGTAGTTGGACCTTCATCAAACTTGTTAAACATCATGAATTTCTCCTCTTCTCTCATTCAGCCAGTGGCTGTACGATACACATGAACAGAACCTGCGCCTTTATTTACATTTCATTTTAAAGACTTCAAGCAAATCTCTCAGATTCTTCATCTGCTTTGAATTGCATCAGTTCAAAACATTTCTTTCTTTTTATTATTTAGTAATGAAGCAGATTTAGAAGTTTTTTGCCTTGAGTAAATGTTTTGGTTGGATCCTTGCACATTTTCTTGAGTAAGATTGTTAACATACTGCACTTTCACTTGTGTTTGATTCTCACTTCTCGCCCTGACTGTGGTTTCTTCAGTGACAAGTTTTTGTGTCTCCACAGTAGATGAAGAATATCCCCGAACGCACGACCCAATCGGACCAGCTGGATTCAGTCTCATACTGCTAGATGGATACGGTTATCGATGTTTATCCCTCGTGTGATCTGGAAAGTTCTCCCAGCTGTTTTTAGACTTTGTGGACTTTAATCCCAGAACCTTTCCAGAACATCTCACTTCCTGCAGTTGCACTGTGGGACATCTATTATAAGTCCTTCCGGAAAGTTCTTTTGGATATCGTAAGTGTTCGTTGGATCATTGTGAAGTTCTGAGAAGGTTTTAAAATGTGGATTGTGGACTGCATCGTGCTGTGAGTGAGCAGTGTTTTACACAAGGTTCAGATTAGTCACATTTAATTCTGTAGTCTGGACACAATTCTACTGATGTTAATAAGAATAAAACACTCAATAGCTGCAGGTCAAGCTGTTAGAAATTATTAACATCTTATTAACACACACACATCTCCTTTAGCACCGTCTCTCCAGATTAACCTTCTGATTATTAAATTATTTATTTTAATTTTTCTTTTGTTCAGGTCAACTTTAGTTCACAATCATTTTCTAAAATCACATTTTCTCAGAAATTGAGATTTTTTTCTTTCACATTTCTCTACATTTTTGTTTAATTTTCTTTATTTGTGTGTATTTTATTGGACTGTTACTGATAGTGTATTTAGTTATAATTAATGTACATTGGTTAAATTAAAAGTTATTATTTAGTCTTATTAAGTTTTGAAAAATGAATGAATGAATGTGCGGTCCTTCTACACTGTGTGTGTGTGTGTGTGTGTGTGTGTGTGTGTGTGTGTGTGTGTGTGTGTGTGTGTGTGATTTCTAAAATTCAATCACTGGTTTAAAAAAGACATGGAATGATGCTAAAATTTTTGTTCAGTGGTTTTGTTCATTTCATGATCCTTGTTTTGAAGATAGCTCCACCCTCTGCTAAATTTTTACCCGTAGCATTTTTAACTGATTGAAATTTGAAGGAATGTTAGCCTTCACTGTATAGAGTATTCCACTGAGCTTTTTGTAAAATAACCAGCAGAATATTTCAACTGAAAAATGTTGAGAAGCTAAGTCAAGATTTGAAATAGTGATTCTGCCAGTTAGCATCAGTTAACATCTGTATTCGGTTTTAACAGAATTTTAGCTGATCGTTAGCGCCACCGCCCTGCCCCTCGGACCATACTTCCGTTTAGTCAGCTCAAATTTAACAGCTACAATTTAGGTTAAAATTAGTAAGATAAGAACTTGTACGTTAGCTTGATCTCACTGTTGTGGAACTCTATATTTTTTTATTTGATTTAAATTGATTTATTTGTAATTGGCTAACATTTCACTGAAGAAATTAATTGTTTTTTTTAATATAGTATTGACTGAATGGTGTTTAATGTACAAAGTTATAAATGTTTAATATGTTGACTGATTCAATCATCGCACCATTTTAGAGGAACAGTGATGCGCCTCATCTTGACTAATTTTGTAATATAATCATTATAAATTCAGCAAGAACAGATCCATCATACACACATGACTGATTATACACATCCACATTAAATACCTCCAACAGTATCAGTTGAATCTAGCTTTATTTACAGCATCCTCACTGTGATATTTATGTAAATTTCTTTTTCTTTTTTACTGAAATGATGATTCGATTAAACATCATCAGCTCAGAGTGAGGCACAAGCTGAATGTTGTCCGATTCTCCGATACGATCAGACTGTGCATTTGGGAAAAACTGCAGCTAAACAACGGATAAGTGAAAGATTCCAAATGAATCATTTAGCAGAACAGACTCCACTGAGTCATACACACCATCTCTATGACACGACCTCGTCCCTGTGAGTCTCCGGCCGTGTTGGATATCCCAGACCGTGTGTGTGTGTAGTCTGAATGTAGAAAACAGTGATGTGGGCTGCGCTGATTGTGCGCACTTTGCTGCCTTGTGTGTGGCTTTAATCAGGAGTCTTTGATGCCGCCTCGTCTTTTCGGTACCATATTTTCATCAAGACCTGATTTTCAAAAGCCTTCAGGATAAAACACGGAGACGTGATGATGTCTGTCAGAAGCAATTTCACAGCTTCTGTCACTTTTTGTTTGTTTTCTGAATGTCTCCAAAAGTCTGAATGGAATAATTAAACCAGTTATTAGCTTAAATTATTATTTTTATAAAAGCCTTTTCATTCTACTCTCAATTCTGTTATAGAAAAGCATGATAATGTACATAGGAAAATAACACAGATGGTTGTATAAGCCTAAGTCATGTGTTAGCTGTTAATTCTGGATGTGTGTGTTGGCTATTGTGTATACACACATATACACACACTCATGACAGCTCCAAGAGATTTCAAAAACTCTGTGTGGTTTGAAGATACCACCAGATATTGTCTCCTAAACTGATTTGACAGCAAGGTCACACTGATGTGTGTGTGTGTGTGTGTGTGTGTGTGTGTGTGTGTGTGTGTGTGTTAAATAACATGTCAGCTTTAGGCTATGAAGCACATTGAGTTATATAAAGTTAGATAAAATGGAAATTGTAAAGCAGGTTTTTTTTTAAAATAGCTTTACATAAATCATCATGCCCTTCACTGTGAAAATGAGTTCAGGTTCATTTTGCATCAGGACTGAGATAATGAGTAGAATGGAGTCGACCTGTGTATAATTAAAGTGTCACAGTATCTCAGTATCAACACATGTTCCTGGAGGAAGCCAGAGTGCTAGAGAATCTAAACAAACAGCATCATGAAGACCAAGCTGAAATTGCAGGGAAATCAGTTCCTCTGAACGTTTTGGAACCGCAAGGCCAGTTCTTTTGTGTTTGTTTTACACTGAAGACATTCGGGTTTGAGATCGAAAGATGAATATGAGACAATTGATCAGACCTTCACTTTCATTTCCTGATAATTACATCTAGATGTGTTACACAACTTGGCACCTTTCCTTGAAGCCACCCATTTTCTAGGTGATTAAATATATTATATGTGACTGATGGGGTGTTTCTTTTAAATCGACTGTTTAACCCTAAAATGCCAATTATATTATATGTGCCACATGGGTTTCTGAGACCTCTGCACGACCCACATTTATTAATACTTTCCTGAGAAATCTGTTTGGTGATTGTGACAATTTGTTTGGTCTGTTTGGACAGATTTTCTGGTGACAATTTGGACTTGTCTTCTACCCCCAGGAGGATTTATATACTCCTCACCTGTTTACTGTGGGAAATGTGAAGTCCATCCTGATCTAGGACAGAAACGGATTCTTTCTTTTTCCACAAGGCAAAAATAAAGAAACCAAAAACCAAACCAAAAGAAATCTTTCAATTTCAATAAACATTTGTCTAAAATAGACATTGCTGTGGTCAGTAAATTACCATAAACACCCAATGTATCAAATATGATACAAAAATCATGGATGTAAATGGTTATCAAAAAATTGTATTTTATTTAATGGCCCAGTAAACACTTCAGATAAATAAAAAAAAATAGAAGTTTCTCTCCGCTTTATAGGGTTAAACAATTAATAGCTCTGATTGTCTCTTGGTTTTGTGTCCTGGGTTTAACCAGTGAAGACTGCAGGACTAAGTCAAGTCACTACAGCATGTCAGCAAACCAACAGTGTTTTAAGCCTAATAAATATATCATTATTCCTAATTCCCCCTTACTTACTCATTCACTCAGTCTCTCTCTCTCTCTCTCTCTCTCTCTCTCTCTTTTCTCTCTCTCGCTCTCGTTCTTCTCTCTCTCTCTCTCTCGTTCTCTTTCTCTCTCTCTTCTCTCTCTCTCTCTCTCTCTCTCTCTCTCTCTCCCTCTCTGTCTTTCCCCTTCTCTCTCTCTCTCTCTCTCTCTCTCTCTCTCTCTCTCTCTCTCTCTCTCTCTCTCTCTCTCTCTTTCTTTCTCTCTCTCTCTTATATATACCAGCTTCTCATTTCACATTTCTGCCGTGAGCTGTTCCACATGTCAGTGGCCATTTAAATTTTTTGGTGATCTTCAGTAAGATGATTGAGCGGTAATTTGACGATCTCAGTCAGTTGAGTCCCACACAACTTTTAAGATTTTTAAGTTTAAGGTTTTTTTTTTCTTCTAATTTTTGTTTTCTCAGTATAAAATATCTCTAATTGATGCAATCACAGCCATTAGCTAGATAGATAGGGGCTGCTGTCTGTGGGTTTTTTTCTTCTTCCTCTGCAACATCGAGTCCTCCTCATTAGTGCTGTAGAATTCACTGATCCCCATAGCAACATCTTCCATCTTATTATTTTTATGAGGATGACATTTCTCTTTCATGATCGATTTAGCTGAGGTGTGTGTGACAGCGGCGCCACTGAAATAACTTGCTTTGAAATGTCAGAGGAGGAGGACAAAGAGGAGAGGGGGATGAGGACGAGGGGACGAGACGTTGCTATTTTTGCTGCTTATGCACATCACACAATGGCTTGCTGCTTTTGTTTCATTCAGTTATTCAATCACAGTCACTGTGCATGCATTGGATGCAGGAGTGTGACTCAAACAGGTGTGTGAGAAGAAGCAGGACCTGCTGACAGGAAGAATGGCACAGCAGGAAACTGAAAACGTTTTCAAAGCCTGCACATGACTCTACCTCCTGCAGTCTGAGAGTGGAAGTGACATTATAGTGTGATAGCGCCAATCAGTTTCCACTCTTACCTCCAGAGGTGTGAAATTACCAGCTGAGGACCACCTGTTACTCGGCACCACTGTATGAACGCCACTGATCAGCCAAACAAAATCCTCTTTCATCAGCAATCAGAAACTGACCCTCATGCCCTCCTTCCCCATGTACTGTATCAGAGCTGTGGCTGCTGCTGAAATCCCAAACATTATCCTGTATTTATTCCAGGACTCCTGATCCCTTAGACACATGTTCAAAGGTTATGTTGTGGGGAATGTATTCACAGAAGGATTACACAGCTGATTAAGATTCACATTAAGATGATTACAATTCCCTGCATGTAGTTCACATCTCTGAGGCTGCATGGAAAGGTGCAGCATCATTATCATAGGCCAAATTTGTACTTGCCTCATTAACTTGCTTCAAGATTTTTTAGGGGCTATTTTCGGGTATCCAACTTTACCAGCATGTAGGGCACAAGGGACTTTGGTAATGTCTCTTCCCACCACTACTTGTGCTGCAGTAGATAGTATGTACATATGGTGCCTGGTTGAATCTGTCTTGTAAGGTAGTGGGCATGACCACAAAACCTTCTGTTGTATGGCACATGAGATTTCTTGTTCAATGTCCCAGTCGATAGTTCCTAAGAAACCTGGGGTGAACAGATGTGTTCATCACTGTCCTTCATGGGGCTGATTTGAGAGAGAGTCAGCTTTAGTGTCATTGGATCAAGGTCTGTAGGACAGTAAAACAGAAATAAAGAACAGGGTCCATTGAAACTGGTGTGGATTTAAACGTTTAGCAGACATGAGGTACTCAAGGTTCTCGTGATCTGGGAAAATCAGGAATAAATGGATGGTTCCCTCCAGTCTGTGACACCATTCCTCCAAAGCCAACTTTACAGTCAGTAGCTAATAGATTCCAATGTCATGGTTCTGCTCTGCAGGGGGTAACATTCTGGAAAAAAAAGTGCTACTGGATGTAGTTTTGTTTTTTCTTCCAGATTCTTTGTTAGAGGATACCTGCCACAATAAATGAAGGGAGTTTTTAGATTGTTGAATAGTTGATAGTTATTTGGCCCCTTTCCTGAAGAACAATGTTAGTAGGTGAGCAATAAAGCTCAAAACTCTAATATTTGCAAAACAAAATATTTGCAAACCACAGAAATCTTTTGCAAGCCTTTGACCATCTTAGTTGTGGGTGATTCCATGACAGCAGAGATTTTGGCTTGGTAGATAGTCACTTCTTTAGAACTAATGATTTTCCCAAGGACTGAGATTTGCTGTTTGTGAAAATTAACATTTTTCTCCATCTCCATATAGCTATTTGTTCAGCAGGCACTTGAGCACATGGCAGACATGCTTGATGTGCATCTAAAGGAAGGGCAAGAAGACCAGGGTCTCATCAATGTAGGCGATGATGAATTTTCCCACCACGTCCTACTGGAGATTGAATACATGACCGTGGAACATCAAAGGGGCACAAGAGAGCCCAGAGAGGTGGTGCCATAGGCTTCCACTTATCTTCCTCCCTGACCTGTATCAAATTATAAGCATTACTAAGGTCAGGTTTCGTGGATATTGTTGCTGAATGCAGTTGAGGAGAAGAGGTATGTGTGAGAAGCAGAGGTAATGGATAACAATACTTGATGGTGACTTGATTATGTGTAATCAATGCATGGCCTGAGACCTCACCCTTTGTTCTCCACAAAGTAGAAGTCAGCTGAAGCAGATGATGTTGAATCACCTGCTTCGGACAAAATGGTCCAGTTGCCTGCAGTAGAAACACCATTGCTCTCTGCTGCATTTTGCTATTTGCCTTCATTTAGGTGGGCCCAGCTGAGCTACAAGGGTTTGGAAGGGCTCCTTGGCTCGAATAGGATCTCCTTTCAACATGGGAGTGGTCAGTTTAAGAGCAGGTGGTCCAGGAAAATGCCCAGGTCTATGAATGTGTCAAGAATTAGCTTCTGCAGGGCTTTCCGGTCAGGAGGTCAGCAGTCAAACCCCCAGTGGAATGAGAGTGCAGCTGTAAGAAAGCAGAACTTGATGGCATATTCAGCCATGCATCTAGTCTATTAGATCATGAAGAGCAGCTGTTCCACAATTTTCTTTCCCTCCAGTGCACGGTTGAAGACACGCTGTAAGCACTCCATGAACAGGTCATAGGAATTCAGCTGATTCTCCATGAACTCCATGAACATAGCCCAAAGTAGTGCTTTCATCAGCCCCTCTTTACTGGCAAAATAGAGACAACACCACAAGAGAAAGCCTTTGCAGAGGATGATCTCTCCTGCATACTTGACCGGCTTAGGTATTAGTGAGCTAGTCGCTAGTGAGTAGGCTGGCATCGCCATAGCAATGTTGAGGGCCTGTGAGAGCATGTTTACCTTCGCATCGAGATCCACCAAATGCTGATGGTGCTCGCCCACCGGTTGACCTTGAGCTGCTACTGCCAATCGCCAATCGCTAGGCTCGTACTCCTGCTGCATTCATCTGACAAGTGAAATTATCCTTCACAACAGGGTAAGAGGATACAGATGCAAATACAGAGAGTAAGAGTTTATTAAAGCAACACAGGCAAACAAATCCAAATTGGTAGGCAAGGTCATAAACAAGCAAGGTTCATAAAAGTTCATGCAAATCATACACCACCACAAAACCAGAATACAAAACCCAGGGACAGTGCAATGATCAAAATGATCAGAATAGCAGTAAACATTGGTAAGTCAGGTATGAAACTACTGAGCATTATTTTGCAATGAGAATGTGAATCTGGGGCCTTTATATACTGTGAGGTGTAGAGTTGTGAGGGATTAGTAATCAGGTGAATGAGTTGGGAAGTGTAGTCCAGGGTCATGACAATGTAATGTGCGATGCAGGTTTTATCACACTTTTAATTCCCTATTTTCATTTGTGCTATCAATAAAATAATGCCAATGTGTGTGTTTAACTCAAATAACTTCTGAATAGTGCTCATGTCTGTAGTCTGAATACTGATGTGTGTATTTCAGTATGAAATCCATTCGTCATAACCATCCTGTACAAAAACACAGTACTGTGTCTTTACTCTTCTACATCTAAACACTCTTATGATGTATAAGCACAGTGTCTGGTGTCACCCAGAAAGGTATCGGTTCTCCTCGAGTCTGGTTCCTCTCAAGGTTTCTTCATGTTATTTCAGGGAAATTGAGGCTTGCTATTTACATGGTATGTTTAAGTCTGACTTCAAATCACATCTAATGCTAGCATGCTAGTTATCACACTAATTAATATTTAATTAACAATTTTAAGCTAACCATTTTAGGACTGAAAGTCATCTCTTAGCATGAAGTCAGTTACATAAACTGGATCGTTATCATCTGCGCCATTTCAGCTTGAACATGAAGCAACAGGATGTACCCGCTTCATCTCACAGCTCTTTTCCTCTTACACAGAAGATACTTTTCTGTTTTGTCTTCTTTTCATATGGTCCTAAAAGCTGATCTTTCTCATACACATACACACACACACACACACACACACCCGAAAGCTCTAATAGTGCTGTTCTGTCCTGGTTCGTGACCGTGTAGGCGGATACGAGAGACGCTTCCTGAAAGGCAGACAGAAAGACGAGCGAGTGACTCACAGCAAAAATTGGTTTAAACATTGCATTTCACATTTTACATTCACTTTCTGTACAAAATGTCCTCATTAATGACTGATGTTTAGTTTTGATTCAGCGAGTTTCTCCAAGTCCAAGACCGACAAATCCACACTGATACAAAGAAAACAATGGCTTCCTTATACAATCTGCCATTTTAAATGAGTTAGGTTGTTCATAAAAGCCCCAAAAATAATGACCCATGATTCACTCAATCCAAGATGGCCGACAGTAGGGTGATTATTTTTTACTTTGGGACACATCTCTGAGATTTTAGTCATGAAGTAATTTTCATTGGCATAGGACTGAATTCTCGGATATACGTGACCCTGAATAAATGTAAACAGCAATTATATTAAATTAGCTGCATGCTTATTTAGTGAAAGGTTTAAGTGGTGAGGCGTAGTGAATATTTAGAACAAAACAACAAACAAAAGGACAGCTGAATAACTGACTGTGTGTGTGTGTGTGTGTGTGTGGGGCCCTTGTCAGTTCTCGTCAGTGTGTCTGTGAAGCACCCTCGAGTGAAGGACAAAACAATTTAGCTTCTCGAATCATACGCATAACAACACAATACAATAAGTAACCTCTGTGTGTGTGTGTGTGTGTGTGTGTGTGTGTGTGTGTGTGTGTGTGTGTGTGTGTGTGTGATTTTAACACTGGCCTCCAGCTACATTCAAGTCCAACACTTCACTTCATTTAGAGAGAGAGAAATGGATGGGAGAGGATGTGTAACCTCCGGTGGAGCCTAAAACAGAAAAAAAGCAGGATTATGTGAAGTGTTTTGTTTCTAGATTTTATGCTTCATGCAGCAAAACCTCTTTACAGATTTACACTGAGCTCATGACACAGCACATTATGCTAATAAAACCTCCACCCTGTGTGTGTGTTAGTGAATGTTAACACCCGTTTGTGCGAAAAAAACTCACTTGTAGAACAAAACTGAAATCCACTTCCACAAGTCAATATGAACAAAACATAAATATCAAATATGAAGTGTCCTGGGTTTGAAAAGTATTATAAATGACATGGCCATAGATGTTAGATGAAATGTGTCTACAATTAAAAACTACATGTATGTTTACACATTACACAGCTATTAGTGACACATAATTCTAAAAAAGTTAGTAAATTGTCATGTGATGGAATGCTAATGTGGAGTAGATACAGTGATGCTAACGTGTTATAAAGCAGTTAAGTTCAGCACTTTATTAACGTACTGAATATTACTGTCATTGTGTAAGATCTGAGTGTTACCACATTCTTCAAGTAATAAAAAACACTTGCTTTTAGATGTTCATTAATTCACCTGGTCATGTTCCACAGAGCGGTTCTTATCACCATAGTGACGATTGCATTATGTCATGATATAGCTTTTCACTAACTCCATCTAACAGCATGCACCGAGGCCTACAAACATGTCTGCCATGGACTACACTCCCCACACTGCTCACTCTCTTCCATGTCACCCAGGTGCTTCGATTTCAATTTCAGCATCAAATCACTGCATTTATATTGCGCTTTTAACAATGGACATTGTCTCAAAGCAGCTTTACAGAAGTATAGAAACATTGAGAAAAAAATTATAAAGTTTAAGGTTAAGTTACTACCTTGAGAGGAGCCAGGCTCAGAAGGGAACCCATCCTCATTTGGGTCACACTGGACAGTAAATAATGTAAATGTTGATAATTTCCTTTCTGCAACAGCAACCTAGAACTCTTAAGGAACTTTTAGGTCATTGTAGTTTCTGAGCTCATTATTGATTTAGCACTAATTCCTTCCTGCAGGAAGCTGACTGATGTAATGGCAGTTCAAAAATGGTGTGATAGTCTCCAAGTGATTCTGTCCACAGCAGTCCCCTGTTCACAGGCTATCCATGCAGATCTGTCCCCAGCATCAGTGAGCACCACCAAGTGACGAGACTCCGCCCAGGGGTAGAGTGTCTGGATGGATCAGGCAGTGAGAGTGAGAGAGAGAGAGAGAGAAATATTAGGTATGCTTGTGATCATGTGATGTTTAAAGACAATGTAGATAAAGTGCAGGCAGGGACTCTGGTAAGACTAGCTATGACATAACTAAAAGGGAGAGCCACAAGTAACAATAATAATTACAATTTAATAATAATTTGGGAATATGGTCTATTAGTTTTCCTTTTTCCTAAAAATTTTCTTTAATTTCCTGTATGTCCTAATGCTTAATTCTGGTATTAGAGAAAATGACATTGATGGATTTCTTTAATAACCTCTTTAAATGATCTACTTTTAGTTTTTATTCTATTAGTTTCTTTGAAAAAATAAATCAATCTAAGGTTCTGATGTGTTTAATGTTGTGTGGACTGTAGATATGGATATGAAGATGAAGAAGTTGGAGTGGTTATTGTACAGTGGATTTTTCACCTCCTTATTGCTGTGAGTATGGATAAAAATCATTTGTGTCACTGTTAGCACTCTGTCATCGTCATCATCAGGCTTCAGGCTACACTATAATCAGGAGCATTCTGATCACCACCATCATCAGCAACAGCTTTGAAGTAAGCACTTGTTCTTTCTCCAGGTTGATTACGATCGTTTCTGTCATTTTCCTGCTCAGCATCAAAGGTTTATCAAAGTTTCATTTCATCTCTCCATGCTGGTTTGATGGCTCCGTTCTGGTTCACTGATGCTTGTGCTTCTCTTGCTTCACCTTTAGCATGACCGAAGTCTTGTATGTGTGACAAGCACAAAGCAAAATTTACATCATAATGGCTGAATTTTAGCTCTGTACATTAGAATTTATTCATACTAGAACATCAGCTAGTTTAAAAATGTCAGCATGTGTTTATATGTGTATATATACTGTGTGTATATACTGTGTATAACATGCAGGTGGTAACAGGAGAGAGGTTAGTGGAGGATTTCGGAAAGTGGCATAAAACAGGCAGACAGATTAGGGCAGGCAGACAGAATCCTGGTCTAATAATACAGGCAGGGGTCAGAACCAGGTATCAGACAGAACAGGCGTTCAGGTTATAATCAGGATCCAAATCATAATCCAGAAACAGTTCCAGGGTCAAACAGGTACTCATGACTGGCAGAGATCAGGCAGAAGATAGGTCAGAAATGTAGTGAGGTTCAGTAGCTCACGAGGTTTGGGTGTCTGGAAGGTGTTGGCTCTCTGGCACAAAGCACGATCACACAGGTGAAAGTCATCAGGTAATTAGAGCAGCAGAGTGAGTGGACAGGTGAGGGAGGGGGCGAGTGAGTGGACAGGTGAGGGAGAGGGCGAGTGAGTGGACAGGTGAGGGAGGGGGCGAGAGAGTGCAGGTGAAAATCAGAAACTGGAGTAGCTGGATCCGGGTGAGGCAGTGGAGCAGGGATAATGACATATACACACATACTATATGCATGAGAAGCCTGATTGAAGTGTTTATCAAAGTGTAAACACTCTTGTGATATACTCAAATGATCTGTAATATTTAACACTATGTTTTTGTCAGACAGCATTTTAAAACCCTTCACATCACCCATGTCTTTGGTGGTGGATAGAGTGTGGGTGGTTTTGCAAAAAAAACAATTCTCAACATTTTCTGAAGAGAACTGTCTTTGTGTCATTGGGAGGCACAACTTCTTCTTATGGTGATTGATAGAGCTGCTAATCACTGAGATGGTGATGAACATAATTGACATCTCAGACTTTACTGAGATGCTAGTGAGGTTGAAGCTGCAGTGGAGGTTAGATTGAGAAGGTTTTTTTTTGTAAAACTCACATACTATTACATGAATATTCATATTTATTACAAATAAAATAGAAATACAATTAGTCACATGCACTCTCTAAAGTTTAACAATTTAACATATTGATTAAAAAGTGCTTTGAAGGATAACACAGGCTGTGTTTTCATGTTAGTTTGTGTTCTTTTGGCTTTTAAATGCTAATTGGAGCCTTTGTGAAAGTTCCAGCACGACACAGTCTCAGCTTTCTAATCACTTAATTAGACAAACACTGCACGGCTCGTCATCATTTAATTATCTGAACTGGCTTTGACCTTCTTCAGGTCTGCTTGTTTAAGAAACCGTCATGTGTGTGCTCGACACTGTGTTTCTGTAATGCTGTGACAACCTCTTAACCTTCGACAGGAAACACATTATATTGGTTATATGGTTTCACATACTGGTACTTCTGGTGTTTTTTTTCCCCCCAAAAAAACTGATTTTTTATTAGATACTTGAATTTATCTGAATAAAGAGAAGATGTGTGTATCAACAGAGCTTGATATGTTTCAGGAGTAGAGCTATGAGTTCTGAGGAACACTAGTAGCATTCAGAGCATCTCTTTACTCCAGGATAAGAGCAGCATAAAGCTGCACATGGTGCAGAAAAAGACTAATATGGAAAACTGTGGAACAGCAGAAATAACATTACAATAAGAGAAAAGAGTCTGAAACAAATGGACCTCATTGGGATTTTATTTCATGAATCAATATAAAACATCCCAAAATATTTAACTACTCCCAAATATTTATAGAGTAGTCCTGGTCCTGCATATCTGACACCCCTGCTTTAAACCTATGAACACCCATAAACTCCTCCTCCTCCTCCCCCCTCTCCTCCCTCCCCCCCCCCCCCCCTCCCTCCTCCCCTTCTTCTTCTTCTTCTTCTTCTTCTTCTTTTTCTTCTTCCTCCTATTATCTGAAATCATAATGTTAGTATACAAATGAATAAAAGAGGTAAAGAAGCGAGTGCAGGCAGGTTGGAATGGGTGGAGAAAGGTGTCGGGAGTTCTGTGTGATCAGAAAATATCAGCGAGAATCAAGGGGAAGGTGTACAGGACAGTGGTGAGAGCGGCCATGCTGTATGGTTTAGAGACAGTGTCACTGAGGAAGAGACAGGAGTCAGAGCTCGAGGTAGCAGAGCTGAAGATGTTGAGGTTCTCTTTGGGAGTGACAAGATTGGACAGGATTAGGAATGAGTACATCAGAGAGACAGCTCATGTTGGACGTTTGGGAGACAAAGTTAGGGAGGCCAGATTAAGATGGTTTGGACATGTTCGGAGGAGGGAGAGTGAGTATATTGGTAGGAGAATGTTGGACATGGGGCTGCCAGGCAGGAGGCAAAGAGGAAGGCCAAAGAGGAGGTATATGGATGTAATAAATGAAGATATGAAGCTAGTGGGTGCAAGGGTTGAGGATGCAGAAGATAGGGATAGGTGGAGAGAGATGATTCGCTGTGGCGACCCCTGAAGGGAAAAGCCGAAAGAAGAAGAAGAGTATACAAATGAATAAAAAGCTAGGAATAGTGTTTTCTCTTCTTCAATAAGTTTCTCAAGTGCAGTTTGTAACAATATTCTTTCTTGCATTTCTTTATTTGTCCCTGTGCAGTCTGAACTCAATCCTTATTCTCTTATTCTTCAAATTCTGTAGACAAAACAAAAAAAACCCCAAAAAAGACACTCCATACTGTGTGAATATGAAGTAAGTTCACTGTGTCGTTTT
>JAUCMX010000011.1:4676108-4731108 GCA_033459395.1 Hemibagrus guttatus
TCCTTAATTCCTGGCCTCACCCAAATGGTTCACCATGAAATGAAGACCCCCAGTGAATAATGGTCAAGCAGTGGCCCTATCGGGTGCCAGAGGCCCGAAAGAAAGCTATCGAGGACCAGGTGGAAAAAATGCTGAAATATGGGATCATTAAATAGTCTACAGTTTCTAGCACTATCATCATTGTCCCAAAGCCAGATTGCTCCCTCAGGATCTGTAATGACTTTTGTTGCCTGAACCAGGTTTCCGAGTTCGACGGCTACCCCCTTCCTCGGATTGACGACCTAGTGGAGAGACTTGGAAGAGCCCGGTTCATCTTCACCATTGACACCATTGACTTGACCAAGGGCTACTGGCAGGTGGACCTTGCTCCAGATGCACAGCAAAAGACCACCTTCAGCACTGCCAAGGGTCATTGACAGTACCGGGTTCTTCCTGTTACCACAGTACCGCCTGCATGGGGCCCCAGCAGCCTTCCAAAGGCTAATGGACATTGTGTTGAAACCGCAGTTGCCCTTTGCAGCCGCCTACCTGGATGACATGATCATCCACTCCTCCACCTGGTCAAACCACCTACACCACCTAGGTGATGTCTACCCGAGACCAAACACAAAAAAACAGGTACGTGCCTTTTTGGGGCTGGTGGGCTACTATCGCAGATTCATGTCTAACCTCTCCTGTTTAGCAGCCCCCCTCTCAGACCTTTCAAAAAAAGGCCAACCCAGACCGGGTGTGGTGGACCATCGAGGCAGAGATAGGCTTCCAGAGGCTGAAGGCAGCCCTCACCAGCAACCCTGTCCTCTGAAACCCTACCCTTCATTCTCCAGACATATGTTTTCAAAGTAGGATTAGTCACAGTGCTCTAATGTCCTCTCACAGTGCTTCAAAGTGCTGGAGCACCCGGTTCTCTGTATCAGCTGAAAGTCCCACAGAGAAGTATGCCACCATCGAACCCCTGGGGTCTTGTGTGTGTTTGTGCTCTCCCCACAGCCTTAACGCATTACACATTAAACAAAATATTAAATAAATTCATCATTGCTTCTCCTGCCATATGGCATCCAGACAAAATGCATGCAATTTTACAGATCACATGGTGCTGGTTTATTTTTAATTTTATCATTCAGCATATATTTTTTGGTGTGAATTTCTATCTACACCACTGTTCTATGATGTCACCCAGCCCTACTCTGATAATTTCCAATCTTTTGTGTAACAGTAGGCTTTCACATGAGCTAGGACACACGTGCTGATTTATTTTACTGTAAAAACTCAGCGGTCAGCAGTCCTGGTCAAATCTCACACAGAATACTAAGCAGAGGATCAGGGCAAAAATCCAAACTCACAGAAAAAAAAAACATTCTGCAGAACATGAAAAATGTAGAGAGCTTACATTAAAATTCAATGCTAGGAGAGAAACTAGCTAATGTGTTTATATCTCCTATAAAATTAAATAATATATAATTAATTAATTAATTAATTAATTAATTAATTAAATAATTAATTAATTAATTAATTAATTAATTAATTAATTAATCGTTTATTTATTTATTTATATATTTATTTATTTATGAAATAGTTATTTTCTTTTTTTATTTAATTTAATTTTCTTTTCTTTTCTTTTTTCTTTTCTTTTTTATTTAGTGAGAGAGTGATGGGTGTAAAAACGAAAACTAGACACTGATTGTGTTTCTTAAACTCATCTCTAATGATGCATTTATTTAAGAAGGTGTGATGATCAGCTGAAGAAATAAAGCCTTAATCTGTCATAAAAAGGCCCTTTTCAGTTCTTCTGCTGTTTGAGTGCAGCTGAGGATGACCTCTGACCTGTACTTGTGTGTTCTCTCTATCTCTCTCTGCTTAATTGCAGGAATGAGAGCAGGACTACTGGCTCGCTTCTCCTTGTTCAACACAAGCTGAGTAATTACAGGTCACAACCTCAAAGTGTTTACTTGTTCTTTCTCTTCTTTTTTTCCTCAGCGTCTCTATCTCTTGCTCTGTCATGCTACAGTGCATCCGGAAAGTATTCACAGTGCTTCACTTTTTCCACATTTTATGTTACAGCCTTATTCCAAAATGGATTAAATTAAATATTTTCCTCAAAATTCTACAAACAATACCCCATAATTACAACATGAAAGAAATCTTTACAAATTTATTAAAAATAAAAAATGAAAAAGTAACATGTACATAAGTATTCAGAAAATTCATAGCCTTTTCCATGACACTCAAAATTGAGCTCAGGTGCATCCTGTTTCCACTCACCATCCTTGAGATGTTTTTACAACTTGACTGGAGTCCACCGGTGGTAAATTCAGTTGATTGGACATGATTTGGAAAGGCAAACATGTCTATATAAGGTCTCACAGTTAACAGTGCATGTCAGAGCACAAACCAAGCCATGAAGTCCAAGGAATTGTCTGTAGACCTCTGAGACAGGATTGTATTGAGGCACTGATCTGGGGAAGGGTACAGAAAAATTTCTGCAGCATTGAAGGTCCCAATGAGCACAGTGGCCTCCATCATCTGTAAATGAAAGAAGTTTGGAACCACCAGGACTCTTCCTAGAGCTCCAATGTTTCTCTATGGATAGAGGAGAACCTTTCAGAAGAACAACCATGTCTGCAGCACTCCACCAATCAGGCCTGTATGGTAGAGTGGCCAGACTGAAGCCACTCCTTAGTTGTCACGCCCCGCCCGGGAGTTAACCGCGAGAGGGAGCTCTCGCCCGCCTTTTGAGATTAGTTCCGGGTTGCGCCCCGGGCATAAAAGCGGGGTGCACTGTTTGCATGACGCGAAGTATCTTTATGGAGAGTACTGAGCGTTTTCTGGCTGAATTATCTTTTGTGTATGACCTGGACTGTTTACCGTTTACCCCTTTGGATTATCTGTGTTGTTGCTATAATTGGATTACTGACCTCGGACTGTTTATGGACTTTCGTTTCTGCCTTTCGATTTTGGATTATACGCTTGGGATTATTGTTTTCACGTTGCCGAACTCTGTGCCTGTCCCCGACTCCGTCTCTGCTCGTCCCCTATCGCCAGCTCGGCGAATGGATCCGAACACTTCCGCCTCCGGCGGAGCTCCGTCACATTAGTAAAAGGCACATGACGGCCCATCTGGAGTTTGCCAAAAGGCACCTGAAGGACTCTCAGACCATGATGACAGACCATGATAACAAAATTCTCTGCTCTGATGAAACAAAGATTGAACTCTTTGGCCTGAATGGCAAGCATCATGTCTGGAGAAAACCAGGCACTGCTCATCACCTGGCCAATACCATCCCTACAGTGAAGTATGGTGGTGGCAGCATGATGCTGCGGGGATGTTTTTCAGCAGCAGGAACTGGGAGACTGGTCAGGATCGAGGGGAAAGATGAATGCAGAAATGTACAGAGACCTCCTTGATGAAAACATGCTCCAGAGCGCTCTGGACCTCAGACTGGGGCAACGGTTCATCTTCAAACAGGACAACAACCCTAAGCACACAGCCAAGATGACAAAGGAGTGGCTACAGGACAACTCTGTGAATGTCCTTGAGTGGCCCAGGCAGAGCCCAGACTTAAACCTGATTGAACATCTATGGAGAGATTTGAAAATAGCTGTGCACTGACGCTCCCCTTCCAACCTGATGGAGCCTGAGATGTCCTGCAAAGAAGAATGGGAGAAACTGCCCAAAAATAGGTGTGCTAAGCTTGTAGCATCATACACAAAAAGACCTGAGGCTGTAATTGGTGCCAAAGGTGCTTCAACAAAGCATTGAACAAACGCTGTGAATACTTATGTACATGTATTTTTTTTTCTTTTTAATAAATTTGTAAAAATTTCTTTCACGTTGTCATTATGGGGTATTGTTTGTAGAATTTTGAGGAAAATAATGAATTTAATCCATTTTGGAATAAGACTGTAACATAACAAATTGTGGAAAAAGTGAAGCACTGTGAATACTTTCCGGATGCACTCTACATAATTTCCTCATTCCCGGTATTGCTGGCTGTGTGTGTGTGTGTGTGTGTGTGTGTGTGTAGACAGAACAGATCTTTTTCTAAAATTAAACAGACAGACAAAAAGAAACAATAATGATGTGATTCTGTCATTTGTAAGGTTCTAAAACCGGAAAAAGTTCCTAATGGTTTTAAAGTGTTTCTAGACAGATGATGACTGAGGCTGATCATCTATTGGGCTCTGGTGGTGCAAAACCCCTAAATTCTGAAATCCAGATAACTCCTACAGGTGTTTGATGGAAACCATTACACTAAAACACCAAAATCCAGAAATACCTATGAAAAACTTTTACATTTCATTCCTATATAATTCCTTATTTTTTTGACACATTACTGAGCAAGCTTAGCCAAAAACTGACTCTTCTTCATAAGTAGACTTATAGGTTTAATGTTCACTGGATTTACAGATGAGAGGCATATGACAAAACAGAACTGTTCAGTATGATGAAATACTAACAACATTAAACAGCATTTAGAGTGGGAGTCAGTTCATTTGCTATTTGATTTGGTTTCCCAGTCTACCGAATTAAAAGAACCTAAAAGCAAAAAAAAAAAGTTACCTAAGGTGTTTTTAGGGCTGAAAATGTCCTTGTGACAATGCCTATGTGAACAACTCCAGCTCTAGAAAGACATGGTGTTTGAGAAGTGAGCAATGTCCTACACAAAGTGGAGGGGAGAGACAGCCTCAGTGGAGTAGGATGGTGGTGTGACATCCAAAATGGAGCTGGGTAATGTAGCGAAGACTGTGGCAGAACAGGGAGATGACTGTTGACCATATTTAGGCTCTGAGCTGTAATAGCATCTTCAGAGGGGTGGTGGGATTACCTGACCTCAGTGGATCAAGGAGGCAGAGCAGTGGGAGATGGATTTATTTGGGTTGGTCAACCCCACATAAAAAAAAAGAGATTAGGTGGCCGATGCAAGTGCAGATTTTTGTATGAAGTACACAACAATAGCTAAACTGTGAACTTGGGTAAAACATGTAGTCTATGAGATGATGGTACACATGGCAACACAAAAACAACAACAAACGCTTGACAATTTAGACACTTAATCATAGGACCCTAGTGTGATTAGGACATACTGGGGCTGATGGGAAATGTAGTTCAGCTCCTTTTGAGAGCAACCATTACAGTGTTGATGTTGGAGTGGAAAAACCCGAGTGTCCTGCACAGAGCCCTGACCTTGACCCCACTGAACACCTTTGGAATGAACTGGAACACAGACACAGACCTTTTTTAATCCATTAAAATATCCAGTCCCATACTTGTATGGATATACAGTTCCTGTTCTGCTGCACATCTGAAGGTTTGTAGCACAAATGAAGATTGATATCTCGGCAAAAATGTGCAGGACCCAGTGTAATTACTGCAACAACATATCAGGCTACTATTCAAACTCACTAAACACTGTGTGTATGTTGCCTGTAATATGAACACAACTTAGACAAGAGACAGAGGAAAGCAGTCAGGGTCAAGGCAAGGAGAAGAACCTATGATTAGCATCCAATATGCAAAGAAAAGAGACCTCCAGGTGAAGAACAGATGCTGGAGCAATGTGATGAGCTAATCAAATGTGATAAAACTCATTAGTTTTCTCAACATAAGAACGGAACATATGCTGAAGGAAAGTTCACCTGTCCAGTACAGCAGGAGGTAATGATTTTTTTATTGCAGCAGAATCATTTACAGTTCCCAATGTCACCATGCGAACATCAATCTTAACAGCTCTTGTAAAAACAACAGATGATTGGTTTCAAGTCACATTTCTGAAGATCCCACTCTAACATCTGGCTCTGGTTTTGAAGAGCTCTGCAATTACTCCACCAGATGAAGCAGGTGAAGAGCAGGAACAAGTGCAGCACAATGGTTCTCAGGGACTAGGACTGGGACTTACTGTCAGATTTTAACAGGTGTTAGAGTTTCACCTCTGATTAATTTAATCCTGATGCTGGTGTTTCACTGTTTTTTTTTTTTCTTTTTTAAATTTCCTATTGAGTTGTAACAGGTTTACAATTAAAATTTCAATTACAAAGCCATCTGCTGAACTCCTATTCATCTCCATAATCTCTGTTTTGTTCAAGTTGAAGTGTTTCTGCACAAACCTTTTAGGAAGCTCTTCAGAAAGGTTTGGGAAATAGTCTCTTAAAGCTGGAGGCTTTTTCTTTCATGTGGGTGTGTATGACAATGAGTGCAAACAGGATTTTCAGTTTAGGCCACAGCTACTTCAGATTTTAATTCAAATACAGGTAGAGGTACAGACACAGGCACAAATACATGTACAGGTACAGACATATGTTCAGGTACAAACACAGGTAGAAGTACAGACACAGGTAGAAGTACAGACAAAGGTACAGGTACATGTACAGGTGCAGACACAGGTAGAAGTACAGACACAGGTAGAGGTACAGACAAAAGTACAGACACAGATATAGAGAAAGGTACAGGTATATAGACACAGGTAGAGGTACAGACAAAAGTACAGACACAGATATAGAGAAAGCTACAGGTATATAGACACAGGTAGAGGTACAGACACAGGTAGAGGTACAGACAGAGGTACAGGTACATGTACAGGTGCAGACACAGGTAGAAGTACAGACACAGGTAGAGGTACAGACAAAAGTACAGACACAGATATAGAGAAAGGTACAGGTATATAGACACAGGTAGAGGTACAGACAAAAGTACAGACACAGATATAGAGAAAGGTACAGGTATATAGACACAGGTAGAGGTACAGACAAAAGTACAGACACAGATATAGAGAAAGCTACAGGTATATAGACACAGGTAGAGGTACAGACACAGGTAGAGGTACAGACAGAGGTACAGGTACATGTACAGGTGCAGACACAGGTAGAAGTACAGACACAGGTAGAGGTACAGACAGAGGTACAGGTACATGTACAGGTGCAGACACAGGTAGAAGTACAGACACAGGTAGAGGTACAGACAAAAGTACAGACACAGATATAGAGAAAGGTACAGGTATATAGACACAGGTAGAGGTACACACAGAGGTACAGGTACATGTACAGGTGCAGACACAGGTAGAAGTACAGACACAGGTAGAGGTACAGACAAAAGTACAGACGCAGATATAGAGAAAGGTACAGGTATATAGACACAGGTAGAGGTACAGACAAAAGTACAGACACAGATATAGAGAAAGGTACAGGTATATAGACACAGGTAGAGGTACAGACACAGGTAGAGGTACAGACAGAGGTACAGGTACATGTACAGGTGCAGACACAGGTAGAAGTACAGACACAGGTAGAGGTACAGACAGAGGTACAGGTACATACACAGGTAGAAGTACAGACATAGGTAGAGGTACAGACAAAAGTACAGACACAGATATAGAGAAAGGTACAGGTATATAGACACAGGTAGAGGTACAGACAAAAGTAGAGACAAAGATATAGAGAAAGGTACAGGTATATAGACACAGGTACCAGTATAGACACAGATACAGATAGAGGTATAGATAATGTCATTATGTTACATTGCTACACTCCTACTACACAGAACACCTGACTCTCTCGACTCTACATCTCGTAAAGTCAACTGATTTACTGCCACTCCTGGAACAGCAGGATCAGACTTATCAGACCAGACATAGAGACGCCTTCATCACAAACAAACAGACCTGTGTGTGTGTGTGTGTGTGTGTCCAGCTGGGCTGTCTCATTTGATAATGGCATACCATTCTGTGTTTGTTTTGTGTTTGTACATCTTAATAGCTAGAGCTTAATGTGGCATTAATAATCATAAAACTTTTTGTGGCGTGCTAATTTAATTCATGCTCTTTATCGTATTTATTGGACTAGCTGCAGGATTTAGTTGCGTATCAGAGGAGATGTTATACCCGGCTTATAAATTAATTTAACATAAGCAGAAAGAATTTGTATTCTGAACTTTTTTTTTGACGTCTTATACATCATCTAGTGATGGTATTAGAAACTGCATTAGAAGTGCATTCATGTATAAGAAAGTACAGCACATCCCTCAATGTTTTACTCTGACTTAAAAGTCGCTGACACTGGAGACTCCATCCAAGATGGGTGTGCAATGCAGGGCAGAGGTGGGTGGGCCTGGGTGTGGTGTATTAGGGTGCAGGGCAGGGATTGTTAGGGCTGGGTACAGAGGTGGTTAGACAGGTGGGAGATGGGTAAACACAAAGCCATTTCTTTACCAAAGCTCAGCAATGAAGCACTTATGAATACCAAGAGCAATGTCTGAGCTGCTGGTCATCATTTCCTTAACTTTTTAACAGCCAAAATAGCACCAACAGCCTCCATCACAGAAGGTAAGTGAATCTCTACTGCATTACTGCATTATACACACTGAACTAAAGCTAAATATCAGATCTTTTTCACATCTCATCCTTATCAGGGGACAACTCGTCAGGATTGCTGGTATTAGTGTTGTTGATACGGTTAAGGAGCTTGATGATCTGGGGAAGCCTTGTTTCTCCTGTTCAAGAGGAGCCAGGTGAGGTGGTCTGGGCTCCTGACCATCCCAGTGGTAGAAATGTATTAGGTCCAAGACATACTAAAGGATTTTATCTCACATTTGGCTTGGGAATCCTGCAAGAATAGTTGGAATCTGATGGTGGAAATAGAGATGTCTGAACTGAACTTTTCAGCTTGTTGCTCTTTTCACTTCAGCCAAGCAACAATGTTTTTTGTCCTTTAGGATTTTATTCACATTTGCAAAATATACACAATAAAGGTGGACTGAACACTTAGTCACTGCTCTATTTGATTTTTAAAATAATAATGTTAGATTATTCATTCATTCATTGTCTACCGCTTATCCGATCTATTCTCGCGTCACGGGGAGCCTGTGCCTCAGGCGTCATTGGGCATCAAGGCAGGATACACCCTGGACGGAGTGCCAACCCATCGCAGGGTACACACACACTCTCATTCACTCACGCAATCACACACTACGGACAATTTAGAGATGCCAATCAACCTACAATGCATGTCTTTGGACCAGGGGAGGAAACCGGAGTACCCGGAGGAAACCCCCGAGGCACGGAGAGAACATGCAAACTCCACACACACATGGCGGAGGCGGGAATCGAACCCCCAACCCTGGAGGTGTGAGGCAGACGTACTAACCACCAAGCCACCGTTATATATAATACAGTATAATACAAAGTACAGAGATTATAATATAAATATATAATATTTAATTCATATTGTCATGTGGACTGCATTATGGTTCAGGTGAAGGAGCTCTGGACCAGGGTTCAGTTCTTTGGATTGCAACTGAGTTTGAAAACAGTTTTCACAGTAAATACTCTGAATACATCACAGTTCTGAGGGTGAAAACACCTTGGTGATAAGAAAGATCTGAGTAAATTGGCCAGATTGGCCAAAAAGGATACAGTAACTCATTCTTTACAACTGTGGTTACTGGAAAATCATCTCAGCATGCACAAAACATCAGACCTTAAGGTGAATGGGCTACAACACCAAAGGACCACACCAGGTTCCAGTCCTGTCAGTTATGGTCAGGAGTCTGAGGCTATCATGGGACAAAAACTGGACCGATGAAGATGAGGAAAATTCACCTGGTCTTTTTTCCAGTCTACAATTGTCCAGTTTGTATGAGTCTGTGCCCAAGAGTCTGTGTCCACCTCAAGAAGAGGACTGCATTCTGCTCACCACAGTTGTAAAGATTCTCCACTGATCTCTATTTATGCATTTGTTCAAAAGTCTGGCTGTGGTAGTGGGTGTTAAGGCAAAGTCCAGAAAAAGTCCAGAAAAGGTCCAGGCTCTAGGTGTTGTCCTGGTTGAGGGCCTGAATGGCCTGCAGGAAGAAGCTCCTCCTCATTTTCTGTGTGTTTGCCTTCAATGTGTGGAAGCCCTTCCCTGAACACAACAGAGAAAAGAATCAGTTGTTGGGATGGCTGAGGTCCTTCACTATCTTCCTGGAGTTGGTCCAGCATCTCTTGGAGCTGTTTTCAAACCAGGCTGTGATATTTCCCATCATGATGCTCTCAATAGTGCAGGTGTAGAAAATCCTTAGCACCTAACAGTTTAAAAGTCTTTAAGCATATGAAATAGTAGAGATACTGCCAGGCCTTCTTCACCATGGTGTTGTTGTGACAGTACCATGACAGGTCCTGTGTGATGTGGACACCTAGATACTGGAAAATGTCCACTTAATCCACTGGGCTCCCTTTAATCATTGGTGGCTGGTGGCTACTATCAACTCCTTTGTCTTGCTGACAGACATATTTGTACAGTGAGTACAGCAGGGGGCTTAGAACACAACCCTGGGGGTCTCCGGTGCTGAGGGTGAGGGAGGATAAGATGTTTGCCCACCCATACTGTTTGTGGTCTGTTTGTCAGGAAGTTGGAGATCCATCAACACATGATTCGGAAGTCCCAGGACCTCCAGCTTAGAGGTGAGTATGGAGAGAATTATTGTTTGATGTGAATATGAACTGAAGCTCTTAAGCTGTATCTGTATTATTTTATGCATTGTGTTGCTGCCACATGATTGGCTGATTGGATAACTGCATAAATGTGTATTTAAAAGTACCGCATTAATAAATATAACTGCATAAATGTGTATTAAATAAATAGATTTTTCTTTTTCTTTTTATTAAAAAAAGTGGCCTCTAAAACAATACTAAGAAGATTTTAAACAAAATCCTAGAAGTCTGATTACATATCTCTAAAATACTGATTTGTACATGAGATCCTGTGTCCAAAGTAAAACCCCATGTGAAAAGGACCTCGGTACGGTGTGTTGTTACTCTCCTCCACCTGCACACTGTAATGATTTATAATCATGCTATCCTGTGTCACCTAGAAGAGACGTCCTCTTTAGAGTCTGGTTCCACTCTGGGGAGTTGTTCCTCATCACTTTCTCCTCTGTTTTGTTCACTGCTGATCTAAACCCAAATCCAGATTTCTGTAAAACTGCTTATTGCAAATGAAAAATCTGTTTACGTCCAGTACTCTGTAATGAGAAACTGAAGTTACACCCTCGATAATATGTGTGTTTGCATAAAAGTGGTCATTTTCTCTGGGCTCTGATGTTAACTTCTGATGAAATTAGCTGCTAATCTGGCTCACTATGTCAGGAGTTGTGTCATGTCCAGACAGTGAGGTCAGAGTACAGAGATTAGGCAACGTGCACGCTCCTGTCTTACTGATTTGAGGTGAAGTGATAAATCAAGTCAAAACAACAGCATTGCAAACAGACATACGCATACACATGCCTCTGTCCATCCATCTGTCCATCCATCCATCTTCAACTACAGATAAGCAGTGCACAGATCAGTTACACTTAGACAGAGGGAGGGGAGAGAGAGAGAGAGAGAGAGAGAGAGAGAGAGAGAGAGAGAGAGAGGAGAGAGAGAGAGAGAGAGAAGGGGAGAGAGAGAGAGAGAGAGAGAGAGAGAGAAAGAGAAGGGGAGAGAGAGAGAGAGAGAAGGGGAGAGGGAGAGAGAGAGAGAGAGAGAGAGAGAGAAGGGGAGAGAGAGAGAGAGGGAGGGAGGGCAGCAGAGGCTGTTCCTCTTCTTTTAAGCCTTTACAGCTTCCATCCACCTCCTCGAGCTCGAGACTACCGGAGACGCTCGCGCTGCCTCTCTGTTTCTTTCCCTGCACGAGCGCCGCGATGCGCGATGGGTCAGGCGTGCGGACACGCGCTGCTCTGCCGTAGTTATCAGCACCACCCGGCGTCTGAGATGTAAGTGTGTGTGTGTGTGTGTGTGTGTGTGAGACCGGTTCGCTCGGATTCCTCCTCCTTCTCCGTCTAGTCTGATGCTTCCACGTTCTCTGTGTGTGTGTGTGTGTGTGTGTGTGTGTGTGTGTGTGTGTGTTGTTTTTTTTTGCTTGCCCTTGGGTTGTGCGCGTGCTCTGGCGCCGGTATGGCTCGCGGCGTTTGTGTGCCTCATCATCAGCTCGCGCCAAACTTGTTTATGTTCCCGTTAACGGCGGGAGTGCACGCGCTGATCTACCGGCGTTACGAGCTCGCGAACTGTGAGTCGGCAACTTCACTAGCCTCGTGCCTTTGCCTTTTGATGGTGCACACGCGCGTGTCAGTGTGTGTGTGTGTGTGTGTGTGTGTGTGTGTGTGTGTGTGTGTGAGAGTTTGTTTATTGCACTATTTGCTGTAGGTTAAGTGAACACAGGTGATTCGTCACTATAGTTCTTACTCTGACTGTTATGGCTGATATCATCATCATCATCATCATCATCATCATCATCATCATCATCATCATACACTGTGGAACAGACCTGACTGATATGGATTTAATATTAAACTGATTCTGATACAGAACTTATTCTGCTTGAATCTGTTTTTATAGTCAACTGACTCTCCTGTGCCGCTGAGCTGAATCTGTTTTGATGCTACACCGATTCTGATCTGATGTTAAACAGATCCTGCTCTGACGCTGAGCTGATTCTGGTGTGAAGCTGAACTGATTCTTCTCAGATGCTGAATTGATTCTGTTGTAACGTTGAGCTGATTATTCCCTGATGCTTAATGTTATGTATTTGTCTGTTAAGTTCAGATCTCTTATCAGAGGAAGTATTCTACTGAATGAAATCAGTCACACGCTGTTCAACATTTTACCAACCACGTCTTTACTTCTCTCACATAAATTCACCAACAACATGCACAGACTTCCCATCATGCCTCTTACTCCATCGTCTTAAAGACACAGATGTAATTATAGTACCGCCCCCAAATTTGGATGGAGACCATCCATTTAACCTGTCTCAGTCTTGCCTAAACACACACCATATTTAAACATTTATCTAGCGAACACCACATTCTTTAACTTGCTTTAAACATACTTTAAATTGATCAAACCATGAACGTCTCAACAGCACTTTGTAATCACCAGTTTAAGAATTTAACCAGTGACAAAGTCTGTAAATTTTTGGGGTAATTTCCGTTCCCTTTTAAGGCTTCACATATGTGGCGTCTTGGTGACACTCTGTTGTAGACACATGTCTGCCTGAGACCTCTAGCAATATCTGTTGATTTGTATCCTCAGAACAGCCGTCATCTTCTGCTTCCCTGCTATCCTGTTTGTCTTCTATGTCTTTCTCCACATATTTCCTCACAAATGTTGTGTTGCGACTGTCCCGGGCTCCAGTGGGTGACTCAACAGTTATTTTGTTTCCAGATTTTCTGATCATTGTGTGAGTTATTGCATTGAATGCTGTGGTGAACTTATCTGGGTTTTGTCCTGTTTGATCAAAACCTGATCTCCAACAGCTACCCTTGAGTGTTCTGCTTTGCAACGTTCATCTGCATACAGTTAACTGCATACAGTTATGCATCATAGTCGTGAACCTCGAGATCTGTATCCACAGATGTGAGTTCAGGTAACTTGCCTCTCATTTTCCTTTTAAACAAAAGTTCAGCCGAGTGTTTGCCTGTTGTGTTATGCGCGATTCCTCTGTACACTGTAACATACTTCCTGAGTTCCTTTTGCCAGTCAAGTCCTTCTGACTGCGATTCAAACACGTTTCATGATAGAGGCATAACTTCATTATTGGCTTGGGCCCATTTTCAGGTTTTTAAATTCCATTTCCTTCACAGAAATCCTTGAATTCATCTGACCTGAACGGAGGTCCATTGTCGGATTTCAGTGTTATAGGAAGTCCATGTCGGCTAAATATGCCTTCTAGGCTGTCAATCCTCTGACTCTTTCTTCAGTGGGCCCAATCCCTTTCTGTGTGAGCAGAATACCCATGAAGTTTAAGCGATCCATGCAAAACTGACATTTTGCAGGATTCAAAGTCAGCCCACATTCTCTTAGGTGCTTCATGACAGCATGCAGGCGTTGATTGTGCGTTTTGTAGTCGGGTGCATGCACAATTACATCGTCCGGTATCTTTTCAACTCCCTCTATTCCAGCGAGTGCAGAAGCCATCTCATTGTTCACTTGCGGAGGACACTCCAAAAATGAGACGCTTGTATCTGTATGCTCCATTGTGAACCGCAAATGTTGTGATCTGGCGAGATTCTGGTGTTAGCTCCAACTGATGATAACCCCATTTAAGATCCAGTTTGCTGAAGATCATCGATCCCTTCATACTTTGTAGAAGTTCATCTACCGTAGGAGTGGGGTATCGTTCTCTGATGATTGCTCAATTGGCTAGTCGCATGTCAAGTCTGATTTCAGAATTGGCTTTTGGCACGATTGCAACTGGATTAACCCGTGGGGTAGGTCCATTTACTTCTTCAATAATGTCCATTAAGAGTACTAAGAGTTCTTTAATCTTTTCCTCCACAGGACCCCTTATATTAAGTGGTATTCTTCTTAAGGGTTGTGCTACTGGCTCGACTGTTTGGTCTATGTACAGACAGATTTGCTTAGTTTTCAGCTTACCAGCTCCCGGAAACACTTCTGGGTATTGTGACTGAAGTGTTTGCTTGAGGTATGTTACTGCTGCGATGTTTGTGCCAATTTTGAGTACTCCAAGTTTTATGGCTGTGTCTCTGCCTAACAATACCTTTTATGACAATGAACTCGGCATGTACCATCTGACTGCCTATTCTTACATCACACTTGAAAGCTCCCTTTAATGGAAAAGGCTGATCAGATGAGTAAGAGAACAATTTCTTCTCTGTATCTGGGATGTACGAATGGTATTTAATTCTCTCTGATTTCAGTTTCTCCCAAGTTTTTTTATCGATGATATTGCTGGATGCACCCGAGTTTACCAACATCCTCAAATGAACATTACCCAAGCAAACATTCAGTCTATCTGTACCCCTGCTGTCATCTTCAATGACAAATGCATATTCAGTCTGTCCTTCCACTTGGTTAACTTTGTTTGCTGAACATTTTTAGTTTTGCACATTTTTGAGAAATGGTCTCGTCCTTTACATTTGTGACACATCTGTCCTTGAGCAGGACATTTTAAATCTCTTCCCAAATGGTCTGTATTTCCACCTCTGTAACATCTGTTTACTCGTCTTACTGCTTTCTGCATGATGTTTTCCTTTAAGGTTTAGTACATGACACTTAACTAATTCTGCTCTGATACAGAACTGATTCTGGTGTGAAGTGGAACTGATTCTGCTGTGATTACAGTGAACCGGTTCAGCTTTTTAAAGCTGAACTGATTCTTCTTTAACATTTAACAAATTCTTCTCTGACAGAACTGATTCTGCTTTGATTTTGCTGAACTGATACTGCTCTGATTGCACTGTACTGGTTCAGCTCAGTCGCTCAACTGATTCTTCCCTGACACGGACTTCATTCTGCTCTGACTCGGAACTGATTCTCTTCTGGCACTGAGCTGATTCTGCTTTGGTAATCAATTGATTCAAATCTGATACTGAATTGTTTGTGCCCTATACTGAACTGTTTCTGAGCTGTGTGAAGTCAGATGTGTGATGCTGGCATACTTCATAGCTGTGTGAATCAAGATATGTGTTGTGCTATTTAACATTACACGCATAAACGCCACAGAAAAAATACAGTGGGTTAGACTGGAAAATATGTCAAATCCGTTAGATTCTGTGAATCAGGACAGTGGCATATGTGTAGTGGTTAGTATAGTGTTGCTATTGTATAGTATATGCATTTACAAAAATATAAAAGAAGTACGAATATATGACTACAATAATACAGTGAATCGCCTGTCGTTGTGAAAATAATAGTACTTTATGCTGTTCAATTCAGTTTAAAACACTACAATAAAATAATGTGTTTAAGCAGTCAGAAGTGAATTAAGCGTATTATTATTGTTGTTGTTGTTGTTGTTGTTGTTGTTGTTATTATTATTATAGTAGAATGAGTCATTACCATGTCTCAGGTGTCTTTGCTCACATTCTGTTTATCCCATTTCACTGAGTCATGTGATGATGCTCGACCTTCATTCTGTTTCAGCATGTTATTAATTAAACAGAATCAATCATAGGGGATTAAACACAATCACTCTAAATTACACTAAATCTCCCGAGACTCTCCACTCATCCTCTCTCTGTTCTGTTCTGTTCTGTCTTCTTCTGTTACATTTCAGGATTATTTTCATAAACTATTCTCACAATTTGAACAGCACTCAGTAAATGAAATGTTTTATTATAATGATTAAAATGGATGTTTATTTCCTCTAGATTTCTGTTTCAGATGAGGTTTAAACTCATCCAGGTGGCTTCAGGATTTAGATAAATATTTCAGCTCATCAGCTGAAAAAAAAAAGAGAGAGAATGTTTCCATCTATTGCTATTCTGGTGATCAATAGATTGATATTTTCTCTAAGAAATCATATGAATAAGTAACTAGGGAACAAGGCGACTACTGATAAATAAATCAATTATAAAGCCCTCTCTGTTTAAAAGGCTTCAAATAGTCATGTTTGTTTCAGTGAACTGAAGCAGTAAATTTGTTAATACCTCCAGGTAATGTGAAAGGATTCCACAAATTTCAATGAGAAGTGTAAATTTTTAAGATTTACAAGTAGTAAAATATCCAGTTGTCACATGCTGAAGGCGTGTTTCTGTTTAGAGTGTATCCTCAAACATACATTAATCCTGACCTGAATGAATTACACCAATCAGGCATAACATTGTGAGCAGTGGCAGGTGAAGTGAATAACACCGATTATCTCCTCATCATGGCACCTGTTAGTGGGTGGGATATTTTAGGCAGCAAGTGGAACATTTTGTCCTCAAAGGTGATGTGTTAGGATTTGAGCGAGTTTGACGAAGGGCCAAATATGTGATGGCTAGACGACTGGATCAGAGCATCTCCAAAACTGCATCTCTTGTGGGGTGTTCCCGGTCTGCAGTGGTCAGCATCTATCAAAAGTGGTCCAAGGAAGGAACAGTGGTGAAACGGAGACAGGGTCATGGGCGGCCAAGGCTCATTGGTGCACGTGGGGAGCGAAGGCTGGTCCGTGTGATCCGATCCAACAGATGAGCTACTGTTGCTCAAATTGCTGAAGAAGTTAATGCTGGTTCTGATAGAAAGGTGCATCACAGTTTGTTGCGTATGGGGCTGAATAGCTGCAGATCAGTCTGACCAGTCAGCATGACCCCTGTGTGCCGCCAAAATGCGCCAACAATGGGCACGTAAGCAATGGAAGAAGGTGGCCCGGTCTGATGAATCACGTTTTCTTTTGGACTAGTGGACTCCATGCCTCGACAGGTAAGGGCTGTTTTGGCAGCAAAAGGGGGACCAACACAATATTTGTGTGTGTGTGTGTGTGCGTGTGTGTGTGATTGTTTAAATGTGTATCCATCAGTCTGTAGTTCATCTTCTCTTTATAGTGTCTGGTGAGAACAGGAGCTCATCAACGCAAAATAAAAAACAATTCTAAGAGAGAAGCTCCAGTATTTCTGGATCAGCCTGATTTCTCACAACCTTCTTAAATTTTCTTTGCATATGAAGGATATAATAACAACAGTGACTGTGTGAGGATCAGCTGGGTTCCCGTGTGCAGTTGTGGGGCTGTGCAGTAGTGTGGTACTGTTTCAGGCAGTAACATCAGTGAGGTAAAATAACATGAGATGTTTTGTAGTGAGCAGCTTGTTGTTGTTGTTACCTGGTGCTCATGTGATTGTTGAGCACAATTGTTACCTGATTGTTGGTTGTGCGTGTGTGTGTGTCTGTGTGTGTGTGTGATAATGATACCCTGAAGCTCTCACTGATTTTTAAATGCAGTAGAGGTCAGTTCTCTGAGCCTGAGGACATGGTTACTTAGTTACTTACTTACTTGATTTCTCTCTCTCTCTCTCTCTCTCTCTCTCTCTCTCTCTCTCTTCTCTCTCTCTTTCTCTCTCTCTTTCTCTCTCTCTCTTTCTCTCTCTCTCGCTCTCTCTCTCTCTCTCTTTCTCTCTCTCTCTCTTTCTCTCTCGCTCTCTCTCTCTCTTTTGGACTAGGGATTTTTTTTAAACAAAATAAAACTCCTAAGCATATTCTCTCAAATTAAATCCCTTTGATTAAATTTGGAAACCAAGACTGTAGAGTTTTAATCCATCATAATTCGTCTTCTTTTTTTGTTTAGTTGTTGATGATAGCATTGTTTCATGGGAAGTGGTAGTTTAGTGGCTAAGGTGATGGGCCACTGCTCAGAAGATTGTGAGTTTGAATCCCAGGACCACCAAGATTGAGCAAGGCGCTTAACTGCTCAGTTGTATAAATGTACGTTGCTCTGGATAACAGCATCTGTCAAATGCCATAAATGTAAGCCCAGAGAATTTTAAACATTCTACTCCATACTTTATAAAAGGTTTACTCAGATGAGTCGCCCCCTTCTGTTTTGTGATATAAACATTTTGCTTTAACCTCATTAAGATGGTGTGATTTTTTCTGTGCATGTTATGATATAGATCACATTTTTGTATTCAAGGATATTCTCTGAGGAATTGCGTAACCCTGAGTCCCAAATACACAAACTGTCTATAAAGGGCCACTTACCTGGAATTGCTAGAGAATCAGAGCCCAGTCTGGATGAAAGCAGTGAATCCTGTGATTTTTTAAACTGAAACTATTAGGAATTCAGAGCACTCTCTCTTCCTCTCTCACCTTAGGGTTAGGGTTAGTGTTAGGGGTCAGGGGTTAGGGGTTAGGGATTAGGGGTTAAGGATAGGGTTGGGTGCGGGTTAGGGGATATTTTTTATGAAAATGATCCAGGAAACCCTTTGCCTTGACAATTGCAACATAACTCATTATTTCCATCCCTTATTATGTGTTTTTATTATTTTTCCACACTCCTCACTTTCAATTTCACACAAAGAGTGTCAACTCTCTGAAACTAACCAAAAAAAAGCAATTCTAATTCAATTTGAGTCTCAGCCCTAAACCGAAACTCAATGGAGATTGAATTCTTTGAACTTTATGAAAGACTTTGTTCTTTCTGAAACTGTAGAAATCAATGGAATATAATTAAATTGTTCAGACTTGATCGGTGAATGTTTCCTTCTAATTTCTTGTAATGTCCCAGCGTTAATCCTTCTCGCCAGTGTTTTTGAATCCCCTCAGTCCCAGTGCTCTGAGAAGTATCTGTGTTGCCTCATGAAAATGAATTCCTCGTGTACGAATTCTAAAAACACTAAGCTGTGAATGAATTAATGTCTTAAATGTATGCTCTGGATGATCACTAGTCTTAAATAGTAAACAATGTGTGCCTGTTCCTAAAATATACTTTAGTTTGCAACCTTTTAGTCCCCTTTATGGGTGATGTAAAGTACGCCTTGGAGTCTAAAAATGAATCTTGTTTACATGAAATGATCAAAAGATGCCTTATTATCATGCCACACTCCAAATATTTGTTATTAATTATTATCTATAATATAACAAAGGAAGATCTGAACACTTGGAAAATAGAGAAGTCTCCCATTTTGCCATGTAGATATTCACATAGGCAGGGGCAAACGTTTTGCCCTTAGCTGACCCCTGAATCTGTGACAGACAGAAAATCAGACTTATTTCGAATAACTGACCAACAGGACATTGTGGGTCTGGATAACAGTCTTGTGTGCATCGCTTGAAGGCCATGTACTGTATTAATGTCAATATGTAAACTTTCAATATCAAGCTCTACTGATTTTGTGAAATAGAAGTAATAAAATAATCATACTGTGCTGTTGCAGGTCCCACTGTCACAATCTGAGACTGAAGGGTGACCCTCGGGTATCTCAGAAGTAATCATCTATGTTTATGAAATTTTTGGTAAAAGATAAATAGTCTTATTCTAGGTGGATTGAGACTCATTAAATGAGGGTTTTGTTTTTTTATTTATACTTTAATTGTGTTTGGCTTTAAATAAATATTGCTCTCTATGGATGATTACAACACATGATCTTTTATCAGCCAGTTTATTAATTATATTTGCATTTTTTCTGTAACTCTGCTATGTTACCCTATAAATAAAAGAAAACCAGTGATCTACCACTGTATCATTATTACCTTTAATTAATTTCTGCTTCTCATGAAAATTCAGTATAAAAAATAAAATTGTGCATACTACAAAATAATCGAACGATTTTTAATCGTGTAAAGTTTAATACACATGGATGTCCCATACATGCTCTTTACTCTCCACCTTAGAAACTGAAACAAGAGTCAAGCCTCTACTCCTCCTGTGGGCCTGACAACTCATGTTTTACATTAATTGATGGTACTGATGTGTTTTGTTTTTTTAACCATGCTCTTCCTGTGAAATATTACATTTCATTTAGTAGTTTAATCCATTCAGTAATCAAAATGTTTAACACTGTTTCTGTCGACCAGTGGACTGGGTCTCTGGGATCCACCGTAAGGAGATTGCCATTGGTGAAAATATATAATGCATGTGTTGCTGATGATTAGGGAGTAAATTATAAAAATGAATCAATGTTGTGTTGCAATGAGGAAAGCTTTTTGCTTCTTGCTTCCTTCTTAAGGGAAAGCAATGTATGTTCTCATCAACATATACATAACATAACATAACACATCTATTTTTGTAGCAGTTTCACCACGCATCACACCACACCACTTAAAATTGAGGATTAGCAACAATGTTCTAACACATCTGGAAGTTACATCTGGACTTTGGTGAGTCTGGAAATGGGACCGGTGGCTCCAAAATCATTCAGATGTGTTTGAGCTGATGATCAGTTATGCTAATCATCCATGCTAATCTGACGAGCCTTTTGAGCTCAGTCAGACAAATTTCCACTACATTTCTATTTACATTTCTGGCATTTGGCAGACGCTCTTATCCAGAGCAACGTACAAAAGTGCTTTAACTCTCTATCAATGAATAGATTAACACTGGTTCAATAGGACACAAACTTGGGATACCATTAGCCTAAAAACTGAGTTGGGGATTTTTTTTTTTTTTTTTAAAGATACAACATGATACATAAACGGGGAAAAAATAAGAGCTAGTTTAAGTGCTTCAGGAAGAGGTAGGTGTTCAGTTGCCTTTTGAAGATGGTCAGTGACTTGGCTGTACAGACATCTAGGGGAAGTTCATTCCAGAACAGAGAAGAGTCTACATGTATACCTACCTCTTGCCCTGAGAGATGGTGGGACCAGTTGAGCAGTGCTAGTGGATCTGAGGGAGCGAGGTGCAGTGTGAGGAGTAACGAGAGCTTTGAGGTAAGATGGCGCTGGTCCATTCTTGGCTTTGTAGGCAAGCATTAGTGTTTTGAATCTGATGCGTGCAGCTACCGGAAGCCAGTGGAGGGAATGGAACAGTGGGGTGGTGTGAGAAAACCTCCACTGTGTGGAGACACGACTGCGTTACTCCTGAAACAGTCCTTCTAACAAATCACATTACAATCCCAGAAGAGTTTGAGCAGACTGATCAATGAGCATGCTAATCACTCATGCTAATCTGATGAGTGGTCTGACGAATTCTTCAGTTGTCAGCTCACTACAATCCCTCTCATATCTTTCATGGAGCAGATTGTTTTGTTAAATGTATTAATCAATTAATGAATTGTTGAGTTCAGCGTTACTGAACTCAATCCTCAGTTTCACAACTGATCACAATCTACCAGCGTGGGGTCCGACTGTGTTTCTCCTCAACCATCCAAAAAAATTACAACAATTCCCCAGATGGGATATTAGCATGCTAATCAATGGGCATGCAAATCAGTGTAAATGCTAATCAGCCAGCATGCTAATCAGTCCTACAGATGTGGGGAGTGTTCAGAAGCTGCCGGATGTCACAATGTCTACGAGGAGTCAGAGGCTGTGGATGCAAGTGCACGTTTTATTGAAACAGTATAACACCATCAACCAAAACCGTGAAGCAAGAACCATAAACGTGAACATGAAATAGAAAGTAAAAAACAGGCAGCGAAGCTGTGGAACACACACAATGACTGATACACAACAACGACTAAACCTTGACAATGATATATACGGAAGCCGGGACTTGAGTAGGGTTAGTAGAGCTGGCTCGGGGTAACCCAGAGCAGGTGTGAGGGATCACAGGGACATGTGACGTGAACATGTGGTGTACAGGTAATAAAGCTCAGTATCGATTCCACCGTAACCATACCCATGGATAAATCTCCTTTATTCTGTTCTGCTGTTTTTTTTTGAGAGAGAGATATTTAGTTTTTATTTCTCTGTCTCTTTGTTTCTGTATGTGATATTATTTATACAGTTCTTACTGATAAATCACCTGTAACATGAACAGAATCTCAGCCAATCAGAGCTTCATGCTTCTTTAATCGGACTGCTATTTAATTCAAACCAGAACTAATGACGTTTCTGAATAAATCCTTCAGATTTGTAAACACTTCTATAACCCTCCTAAAGCCTAACCCTTCATGCCACATGAATGTCCTGAATGTAAAAGATTTATTTTTGCTGTTATACCCCAGAATTGATTTGAAATACAAAACATTGTATTAATTATCCGTTTTTGTTATCACACCACTGTAGTGAACAAGTTCTGTGTTGTCCCCTCAACAGCCTGTCTCTTCTTTCTCTCTCTCTCTCTCTCTCTCTCTCTCTCTCTCTCTCTCTCTCTCTCTCTCTCTCCCCGAAATGATTTAGATTTAAACAAAAAATGCAGCTTGTCATGTCACAATAGCTTTACAAACTGCTGAACTCGGAGACTCCTTTTAAAAATGCCTCTTTACTTGAACTTCAGGGTATCTATGATTTGTGATTGCTACAGAACGAGTGAACCTGCCTGTGATTTGCAGCTGTATGAGTAAGAGAAAAAGTATGAGAAAAATAAAAGCAGTGTGTAATTGTAGTGCATCTGTGCAGTGAGATGTTAAAATCCAGAGCTGATGAGATAAAGAGACTCACTGACAGACAGGATCCCAGTGCTACAGACACCCTTCATTTCAAGCGCTCATTCATGTTAATATAAAGCCTGGTTCATGTTATGATAAAGTCTCTCTGAGCAAATATATTTCTATTATTTCCAAATGTATATATATTTTGATGAAACTTTATTAATATCATGTGTTATTTTCAAACATCAAAGCTCTAGAATGATAACAGATCATAAATAATGAATAACTGCAGAGTCACATCCATACAGTAAAGTTATGTTTAATTGATATGCACTCACTTTCCTCTGATGTGATGCCCTACAGTATTTCTCCTGTTTATTCAATACATTTCAATCCAAACCTCAGCTTCACATACATGCATAATAAACCATGCATTTACTGATCACATAAAAAACACTCCAGTTTACTAATCTGACTCGCAAAACAGTGATATAATTATCTGTGTACAAACTGGAGACCTGGCAACCCTGTAGATCAGACAGTGAGGCAGTAAGGGTGTTTATTAATGTATAGATCATGATAAAGTATGCATGTTGGGCCATGTGTATGAATTGTTGTTTTTATATTTTTTCTTGCAAGCACACACACACACACACACACACTTGACTTCACACACATGAGCAACAGAAATGCATTCGAATGGTGAGGTCTATAGGTGAGCACACAGACCTTATGAATATTGATGTAAATATTTGAAACTAAGAGTAAAATGTCAGTGAGGATTTAACACTGAGATTATACACATCAGTATTCAGGCCTCAGATTGAAACAGTTTTCAGAAGTTAAGTGAAAGTTACACACATGGGACAGAGTTTGTCTAAAACAAAGGTGTGTCTCAGTCAGAATTCTGATCTTGGCTGGAGTGAGGAGCAGTGTTATAGTTATAGTCCAGCTCCACTGTCTGACACTTTAATGTAATCACAGTATGGCATGCTGAAACATGGTATTTAGCAAACACACACACAAATCAGTATCATGGCAATATTAAAACATTAACACCAGCTAAGCTAGAGAGATATGTTAGAGAGAGAAGTTACAAAGAATGGATGATGAAGGACAGAGCTCATGTTGCTGCCACATTAAAATACAGGGTAGGAAGCTCTCATAATGCATTTAGCCTGGCTGATACAGAATGCCCACAATGCACTGCAGCATTCATAAGAGTTAGAGGACTGTTTTGGCAACAGGTTAAATCTTATGTTAAAAGACTGACCTTTGACCCTTGTTTGAGATTAATCAGGCTCATTGATATTGTAAAATCAAGATCAAGTGTGTGTGTGTGTGTGTGTGTGTGTTTGAATGTGTTATGTCTGGATGTGGTTGCTAGGGATGATGGTGTGTTTGTGGACCTCTTGGTCAGGTATTTGATGAAGCCCAGAGTTGTGCACACACATACACACACACACACACACACACACACACACATACACAGGAACCTGGTGTTGAAGGTTGAGGCAGCACTCAGAATGTCTTATTTAGAAAAAAGACAGACACAAGATCTTTCCTCTCCTCCCTCTCTCTCTCTCTCTTCTCTCTCTCTCTCTCTCTCTCTCTCTCTCTCTCTCTCTCTCTCTCTCTCTCTCTCTCTCTCTCTCTCAGGAGAATCACTCCTTGTCATTCTTGTTCTTGTTCAAATGGATTCATGTATTCAGTATGACAGCTGTTCTTGCAGAACGTGTCTTGACAGTTCAATTTCCTACACACACACATACACACACTGCTCATACCAGACAAGAGATCATTTATCTGGGAATAATTGTTCTTTCTATTTTCTCAGGCTGTCATGCTACTCTCTCTCTCTCTCTCTCTCTCTCTCTCTCTCTCTCTCTCTCTCTCTCTCTCTCTCTCTCTCTCTCCCTCTTTCTGTGCCATGGTGTGTGTCCACCAGATAAAGTTTAAAAAATATATAACAATAAAATAATTTATTTATATACTGAAGTTACATCACCTGTGTAATGAGGAATGATGAAACTGTGCTGTTGTACAAGAGTGAACACACACACACACACACACACACACCACACACACACACACACACACACACACACACAATGCGTAGTCTCTTCATGTGCAGAATAAAGCATCAAGCTGTTGCTCTGTGTTTTGTTGGCTCGCTCAACATTTGCTTGTTTTTTTTTTTTACATGTGAGTAAAAGAGATGTTTATGACACTTTCTCACCAGTTGCCTAGCAACTATTACAGGTAAGCAACATTATGTAGGACCATAAATCTACACTTATATGCTGCGTGTGTGTTTTACAGTGGTGGCTGTGTGACAGTTCAGTCATGCAGAGTGATTCCTTAGTGATGGGGTTATAAAACCAACGTTGACTTGATCCAGCTGTGTGAGGAAAACAGTAGGAGGTTTCACAGAAATTTTATTTAAACAGCTTCATTTCATGTGAAATCTGGTTATGAAGTCAGTGGGATTGAGTTGGTGGAGGTCAGGGTCCAGTGGGGCATAGTAAGCTCTGCTGTTGCAGGCAACAGCTTATTCGAAAAATAGGCATAAACCAGCAAAGATTACCAGAAGGATTTACTCACCTGTTTGTGTCTGTTGCACCCTTTTAGACTACTCTGGCTTTTGCTGGAGGGTGAAGCTCTGCAGCTGCAACCAGCAGCCACTCAGCCTTGTGGCTATGTGGCTACATGCTGTCCACAATAAGTGCATGGTTCAAAACAAGAATAAACCCCATTTGTTTGCACAGACTGGCTGACAGTCCAGCCTTGAGGACCTTCAGGTTATACAGGTGGTCTGTCCATGTGGGTGAGCACATGTGATAATGCCCAGGTAGACAGCTGCAAGCTGGTGATGAGGTCTTTGGACAATATCCATCAAGTACACAAAATCACTGGAACTCCAAAGGGGAACCAGAGCTAGTACCACTCAAGTATCAAGAGTGGATATAAAGCATGCTCTTCCCAGTTGCACCATCAAGCCAGCCACCCAGGGAAGGACATAGCTGTTAAAAACTGAATCTTGTATTTTTGGCTGTTCAGGTTAGGGTGCACCTGGAGTCTAGGAGGGCTGAGACTGGCCTGCCATCCCCCACAATGGTGGGTGCATTGGCTGGGGTCAAAGTGTGGAGTGCACACCAAATCAACTGGGACTTGTGAGCTTGTTGCTGGAGTTGGAGGGTCCATAAGCTTGGTAAGCATCAGTGCACATTCTGTTCACATGGTGTTCATGCCCACATTCTCTGCTACTGTAGCTAGAGTAGGCTAAGCACAGGCAAACAGAAAACAAAGCTAGAGAAAACAAGCACAATTTTATAGACAGTAGTGTAAGACATAGAAAGAAGGACCACCTAGGAAGATGCCCCAACACCTCCATGTGGCACTATGTGCCTGATGAGAATGACCCTCACTACTGTCAAGAACTTCTGCAGAAAAGACAGTAGCATCAATCACAAACTTTTGCCAGGTCACTTTATATACCTGTCTGTGTCTGCTGTGTTCTATTATACACCCCTGGCTTCTGCTGGAGGGTGAAGAGCTGTGGCTACAATCATTGGCTATTCCACCTTGCACTGTATATCTTCATGCTGCCCACAACAAGTGGGGTGCCGGTCTACAAGGAGTGTGCCTGCATAGTTGTATGTGGGCAGTGGCTCTGCCATAAAACTACTCCATTCATTTGATTGGGTTGGATGTTAGCTTGTCCTTGAGGCCTTACAGGTGGTCTGAGCAGGCAAGAGAGTGTATGCTGTATCTCAAACAGCAGTGAGGTCTTAGGATGTCATCTATCAGGTGCTGGAAGACAATAAAGCCATATAGCTCCATATAGAGACTAGCCTGCCACCCACCACACCAGAGATGAAAGGTGCATCGGATGGTGTTTAAGTATGGAGCACACAACCAGGATTTGTCAGCTTGCCCCATGGATAGGCATCATTACCCATCCTTGGCCCTCTCTCAACCAGCCAAGCATCATGACGCTAAGCACTAGCTAACTAGAAAAAGATAGAAAGTGAATAATGCACAGACATGAGCTGTGATTGTAAACTATCTTGTCATCAGCTTCTATCAAAAAAATAGAAGCATAATTCAGTCAACAAAAAACTTTTCTTGCCTATCTGTGTCTGCTGCAAACTTTTATACTTCTATATACTTTTAGGCTTCTGCTGGCGGGTGAAGAGCTACGGCTGCAATCATTGGCCTCCAGCCGTGTGTGCTTCTGCTGCCCCACCTTGCAGTCATGTGCCCTCATGCTGTCCACAACAAGCGGGGTGCTGAAACGGAGCTGTCTCTTCAGCACCAGGGTGGCAGTCATGTGAGGAGTGTGTCTGCTTGACTGTGTGTGGGCAACGTCATTTAAATTAAGATTAATTAATTAAATCACTGAACAATTTAAAACTGCCTTTAAAAGCAGTCATTTAAAGCAGTCTTTAAAAAGCAGCTTTTTCTTATAACTTTTCTTATATAACTTAAATAATCTAAAATGCCGTTTCGCTCACGCTTATTAACATTTGTGTCATTTATTTTGTGTGAGAACTGGTTAACTAATCTGAAGTTAATAACTTATTTAACTAAATAATGTAAGCAAAGAATAAATAAGTTAATAAATATATAAGCCGGAGGTCATGGCAACAAGGCAGAGTGATGGTAAACTTATACAAATTAAAAAAAGGAAAATGTTAAAACTCTTACACATGACACGGGATAATTCTCAACTGTTATCCAATCAACAGTCTGGCTCATTCTTCTTTTTTATCATGCTGAAAAAAATTACTACATTATTGTGAATGAAAGGGAGGGAAGTGGAACAGTAAGGTTACAGGGTGAAGAGGTGAAGAAGGTACAGGAGTTTAAGTACTTGGGGTCAACAGTCCAGAGTAATGGAGAGTGTGGGAAAGAGGTAAAGAAGCGAGTGCAGGCAGGTTGGAATGGGTGGAGAAAGGTGTCGGGAGTTCTGTGTGATCAGAAAATATCAGCGAGAATCAAGGGGAAGGTGTACAGGACAGTGGTGAGACCGGCCATGCTGTATGGTTTAGAGACAGTGTCACTGAGGAAGAGACAGGAGTCAGAGCTCGAGGTAGCAGAGCTGAAGATGTTGAGGTTCTCTTTGGGAGTGACAAGATTGGACAGGATTAGGAATGAGTACATCAGAGGGACAGCTCATGTTGGACGTTTGGGGGACAAAGTTAGGGAGGCCAGATTAAGATGGTTTGGACATGTTCAGAGGAGGGACAGTGAGTATATTGGTAGGAGAATGTTGGACATGGGGCTGCCAGGCAGGAGGCAAAGAGGAAGGCCAAAGAGGAGGTATATGGATGTAATAAATGAGGATATGAAGCTAGTGGGTGCAAGGGTTGAGGATGCAGAAGATAGGGATAGATGGAGAGAGATGATTCGCTGTGGCGACCCCTGAAGGGAAAAGCCGAAAGAAGAAGAAGAAGAAGAAGAAGAAGATTTGTGATTATTTGCTCGATCACTGAGCGATTTTATTTTTTTTGAGACATTTTCACGCGATGGTGTGAGAGAAGTTTCAGATCATTAGCGCCACAGTTAGAATTATGTTGTTATTTTACAAACACCAGCAGCCAAACTGGAGTGTGAGGTTTCCCTTTACAGTTTTCTTCTTAATTATTTTTTAATAGAGCATTAATATGAGCTAGAGGAATGCCTAAAGGTTCTCAGAGCATGAAGAAGCTGAAACGGAAACAGATCAGACTGGAATCTGATTTGTGTTCATCAGCATGACTTCTGAGTGAATCTTCACTGATGTTGTTAGCCTTTAGAAAAAAAAACAGACATAAATCAGCAAAGAGTGTCAGGATACTTTGCTTACCTGTCTGTGTCTGCTGCACTCTTTCATACTCCCCTGAGCTTGCTGGAGGGTGAAGAGCTGCAATCATTGGCCACCCCATCTTGCAGCCACGTGCCATCAAGTGGGGTGCTGGAACAGAGCTGTCTTTTCAGCATTAAGACAGAACTCATGCAAGCAAGACTTCCCTGAGGTAGTACAGGTGGGCTGTCCAGGAGAGGGATTGTATGTGAAAAAATCTAGGTAGACAGCTGCAAACTGGTGATGTAGTTCTAGGATGATGTTCATCAGGTGCTGGAAAATCACTGGAGCCCAAATGGGAGCAAGGACTAGTGCCACTTGCTAGTATCCCTTTTGTGGGGTCAAATGTGGCTATAAAGCAGGCTCTCCTCTGTCAATCCACCCAGAAGGTAGCAGTTGAAGACTGTGTTGAAGTCATTTTGGCTGTTTGGGTCAGAGTGCTTCCAGAGTCCAGGAGGTCTGAGACCAACATGGAATACACCTCAGTAGAGGTGTGTGGGTTTGATGTGAGGAGCACATACTCAGAAAAACAGGGCTTGCCAGCTTGCTTTAGTTGCAGTGGGGAAAGACAAGGTGAGAGAGCAAGTGGTGTAAGTGATGTGCGGTCTTATTGAAAACTTCCTGGCAAAAAGGCAGGACCAAGGAAGCACCATTAAGGGGATACAGTGCCTGAGGAGTGAAGTCCTATGTGCTGTCATAAGCTTCAAGCAAAGTAACAGAAGCAAAAGTCTACATTACTTACCAAAAAACTTTTTTTGCTTGTCTGTGTCTGCTGCAAACTTTTATACTTCCCGGCATCTACTGGCGGGTGAAGAGCTGCAGCTGCAATCATTGGCCTCCAGCCGTGTGTGCTTCTGCTGCCCCACCTTGCATCCACATGCCTTCATGCTGTCCACAACAAGCGGGGTGCTGAAACGGAGCTGTCTCTTCAGCACCAGGGTGGCAGTCATGCGAGGAGTTTGTCTGCTTGACTGTGTGTGGGCAGCATCATTTTAATTAAGATTAATTAATTAAATCACTGAACAATATAAAACATTTAAAACTAGACTTCAGGTTTCAGCAGTCTTTAAAAAGCAGCTTTTTCTTATAACTTTTCTTATAAGTTGCCGCAGGCTTGCTCATTAGGGATAAATATGGATAAAATAGTGTAATAATTTTATTTAATAATTCTTTTTTTTCTCCTTTCTGTTTCTCTACTTTTGTAAAGCTGCTTTGAGACAATGTCCATTGTAAAAGGCGCTATACAAATAAATTGAATTGAAATGGAATATAACTTAAATAATCTAAAATGCCGTTTCGCTCACGCTTATTAACATTTGTGCCATTTATTTTATGTGAGAACTGGTTAACTAATCTGAAGTTTAACTAAATAATGTAAGCAAAGAATAAATAATATATAATATATAAGCTTGAGCTCAGGGCAACAAGGCAGAGTGCTGGTAAACTTATACAAATTAAAAAAACGAAAATGTTAAAACTCTTAAACGTGACATGGGATAATTCTCAACTGTTATCCAATCAACAGTCTGTCTCATTCTTCTTTTTTATCATACTGAAAAAAACCTACATTATCTGTAATTATTTGCTTCATCACTGAGGGATTTTATCTTTTTTTGAGACATTTTCATGCGATGGTGTGAGGTGTGTTTCAGATCATTAGCACCATAGTTAGAATTATGTTGTTATTTTACAAACACCAGCAGCCAAACTGCAGTGTGTTAGATTTACATCTTTTTTTAAAATTGTGTGGAGAAACGTCTAAGAAGCTGAAACGGATCAGACTGAGAATCTGATTTGTGTTTATTAGACTTTATTAGATCTGAGTAGTCTGAGTAGAAGAGAGAACCTGAAACATTCAGCCATGAGAGTGGAATGTGAGGAATTCCTGCTGGTTTGTCTGTCAGATGCATACACACACACACACATGCATTATTTATTAGCATTCAGAGCTGCATTCTGCATTACTTCCCTCTTTATTCTCCATAAAGCACTGCACTCCACTAACAGTCTCCCAATCCCGACTCCATGCTGAATTTTGTACCCACATCCCAATCCACTTCAACCAGTTCTTTAAAAGATCGCTATCTCTCTGAGATGTTCTAATATGGAAAATGTGAATGTGCAGGATTTTTGATTCACAGAGGAATATACTGTATAAGAATAAAGCAGAATTCCCCCATAATGATTAGGAACAACTGGGCATGTCTAACTGGAATTCCAGGTTATTCCCAAGTCCATGAGAACACAGAACTCTACTTGCAGTCTAAATTTCAGAATTAAGAATATTTTACTCCAGTTGAGAATTCCAGGTCATATTCTTGTATTTTCTCAACAGTATTGATTTCTCCAGGAAAGGGGCATTGGTGGCTCAGTGGTAGGTTTCTCGCCTATCATGCGGAAGGCCTGGGTTCGATTCCCAGCCAATGCCTCAGCCACTGGATGCAGTGCCGGTCCAAAGCCCAGAAAAATGGGAGGGTTGCGTCAGAAAGGGCATCCGGTGTAAAACATTTGCCAAGTTGTTGTCCGGAACAGTTGGTCCGCTGTGGCGACCCCGAACAGGGAGCAGCCGAAAGCAACTTCTTCTATTGATTTCTCCAGGATGTTGTTACTGTGCTTTAGGCTTTAGAGCGTCAGTGTGCAATGACAGAATGGTCCAGTTTCATAAATGTCTTTCTTCTGAAGGTCAGGATGAGCGACTAACACGATGGAATAGAGATAACAGTCATCTTCACTAAGCATAGTGATTAGTTTATGGATATGAATGAAGCAGTTTCTTATGACTTATGACATGGGGAAAATACACACACAAACACACACGCACACACACTTCTCTGTCCAGTTATTACCCTTAAACAAGCCGTGTTTTCTAAATCAGACCTGTGAACATAAAAAAAATCTTTCTGGAGTGATGTCTCACCCTGGAGCTCGTCTCTGCTCCACTGTTTTTTATCTTAGTCAAAAGGCTGATTCATTAAGTAACACTAATTAGAGTGTTAATACAGACTCATGCTCTTTCTGGTTCAGCGCAGCCTAAAGCTCATCTTGATTTTATTCTCCTGTGGTAAGAAATACAGGTCTACTGAACCACTGTGTGTGTAAAACCACTTCTCACACTCTCGACTCAGAAGCTCATTTTAAACAGGGAAATTTCAAATAGGAAAAGAAAAAAACAATTAAACAACTGAATGTTAAAAAGAACAAAAACACAGCAGATGCTGAGTTGAGAAACGTTTGATAAAAAAAAAAAATCAACCAAACATATTCTTTAAAACATGTCTTCATTTTAATTCTTCAGACTTAACATTAACGTTAATTAGCATTAGCATCATGACATTAGCGAGCTGCATGTACTGAACCGAGGTTTCCAGTGCACAGACATATCGAACGTGCTAGTGTGGTTTATCACGTGTAAATGTCCTGATTAAACCTTGAGAAATAACAGTCCCAGTCCTGTGAGTTGTGTGTGATGGGAATCGGCTCGACGTTCCTGTCTTTCCCGTCTCTGTGTCTGTTCCTGTGTGTAAGGCAGCGAGAGATAAATGCTGGATTCTGAAGCTCTGAAACTTCGATGTGTTTTATTTTTATGCAGCATTTTTTATTCTCTGATCCTTAAACAATCAGGATGATGCCGCTTCTTGCGCTTCGTGGATTTGCACATTTTCCAGAATGATTGCGTTTGTATTTTGGGTTTATGGTTTGTTTATGGTTTCTTCTGTTGCACCTCCAGCTTTCTCTGTCTATTTTTTTTTTTTTTTTTGAGAAACAAAAAGCTCTGTGCAATCTCCTGCAATTTCAGATATGACTGTATTACATTTTCCACTCCTGGGAGACACGGTACATCAGGCAGAAGCTAAACACGGATTAGTCTTTTAGTCTTTTAGTGTTTTAGACTCAGACCTTAAATGCTTTTTAATGGCAGTAACGCTGATCAGTTAAGCTGCGAGCCCAGCGGCTTTCAGATTACTGCAAGCAGACACACTGAGCTGGAAGCTGTTGTGTGCCTCTCAGAGTGTCGGGAGAAACACATGCAGGAGAAACAGGAAACCGGAAAAGAAAAGTGAGAAAGATGGAGGGAGAATGATTTCTGAATTTTATCAACAGAAGAGACTTGAAAACATCATTACATCATTCATAAATAATATTTAATACATGTTTAAAATTTAAATAAATGCATAATTAATTAGTAAATGCATAATTAATTAGTTATTAAGAAAGTAAAGATAGTATTTATGGAATCTGGTCATGTAGAACATTAACACATCTCTTTCTGAACTGAAATAAAGCTGTGAAATGGTTTAGTTGTTGAGGTTTTAGTGGCTTGATGTGCCACATGGTCATGCTTCATGTTACGGGTTTGGATGGAAACTCTGAAAAGCTGAGAAATCTTCCAAGATTCTGACTTGGAATTGCGCTACACTACAGTTAGATGCGAACCTCTTTATCCCAGGCACAAGGCTGATTAATTCATTAACACTCAATTAGCACAGGCTCGTCTTCTGTCTGTTTCAGTGGAGACTTTCAGAGACTTTTCTTTTTCATTAAGAAAAATTCTTAATGACATTATTCTGGCGTGTGTGTGTGTGTGTGTGTGTGTCTGTGTGTGTTTAAGCACTGAAGACTCCTTCCATAAATGTCTCCTGGTAGAAAACTTCACCATAGCAACAATTACACATGATCTGTTTATTATCAGAGGAATGTGTGCTGTCCACACCACACAGTGATTCATGACTGTTACAGCTGCTTACAGACAATTAATCACCACCTTCTGACCAATCACAATCCAGAACTCAGCAGCAGTGTGGTGTAGATACTGAGTGCTATAAAGATCTCTCGCTGGTTAAGTTGCTGTAATTTGCAGTGACGTGCACTGCGTTAAATACAGAATATTGATATAATAAAGATTAAAAACGCATGAGACAGAAAAGTGAGTGATGACGCAGTGAGACAGGTTCAATCAGCGCCATTTAAAAACACAGAGTTATGCTAATATTGTAAACTTTGATAAAAAGGTTAGATAATTAGCATGGCATAAAAATGTATTAGCATCAAATGTCTACTACACACACACACACACACACACACACACACACACACACACACACAATGGTTTATGTTGTCTCTGTGTGTCCTAATGACACAAGATGCAAATTTGTTATGAATAATAAAAAGTGGTTCTGAATAATCATCATTATGATAAATGTCACATCTTCACCTTTAGTCGTTTTTATTTAGCACCAAACGAAAAGGTGTGTGTGTGTGTGTGTGTGTGTGTGTGTGTGTGTGTGTGTGTGTGTGTGTGTGTGTGAAGTTGGAGCCTAATATTGATCATGAGTCATCAGATGGGAATTGTGTTTATTTTCAGTTCTGTCCCAGTGGACATGATAAAGTGATGTTACAGAGAGAAAGTAAGAAAAAGTCACATCTTTCTCAGTTCATTTCTGATTGTGTGTGTGTGTGTGTGTGTGTGTGTGTGTGTGTGTGAGTGAGAGAGAGAGAGAGAGAGAGAGAGAGAGAGAGAGAGAGAGAGAGAGAGAGAGAGGGTGGATGAGACAGAGCACTTACACACTCTTTCCCCCACCATTGAATCGATCTCTCTCTAAACACGGCCATTATTCTATAAATAAAATATGAACATGCTGCTCTCTTTCCATCTCTCTGTCTGTCTGTCTGTCTCTCTCTCTCTCTCTCTCTCTCTCTCTCTCTCTCTCTCTCTCTCTCCCTCTCTCTCACGCTGATGCTTGGAGGTGGGTTTAAACTTGCTGTCTGTTTACTCTCACACTCCATCCATCAAAACAAATGCCAAAAAAAAAACAGACCAAAGGCCACGCCCCCTAACAGAGTCTGATGGCAGAAATCACCTCAGCAAGTCTGTTGACAAAATCTCTCTTTCTCTTTCTCTCTCTCTCTCTCTCTCTCTCTCTCTCTCTCTCTCTCTCTCTCTCTCTCTCTCTCTCTCTCTGTCCCTCTCTCTCTCTCTCTCTCTCTCTCTCTCTTTCTCACATACTCTCTCTCTCTCTGCCCCCCCATTCTCTCTATGTCCCTTTCTCTGCCCCCCCCCTTTCTCTCTCTCTCTCTCTCTCTCTCTCTCTCTGTCCCTCTCTCTGCCCCCCCACTCTCTCTATGTCCCTTTCTCTGCCCCCCCTTTCTTTCTCTCTCTCTCTCTCTCTGTCCCTCTCTCTACCCCCCCACTCTCTCTCTCTGTCCCTCTCTCTGCCCCCCCCCCCACTCTCTCTCTGTGTCCCTCTCTCTGCCCCCCCCTCTCTCTATCCCTCAGGTGTTGTACAGAAAGGTTGCTTTTCTTTATCTGACATTTAACCTTTCACTGGAGAATATCCTGTGGGTCTCTTTCTTACACACACACACACACACACACACACACACACACACACACACACACACACGAGTACAATGACACCCACAAGCTGTATTTTTTGTTCTTATTTAAAGCTTATCTCATCTGTACATTTTCATAATTTAACATTTAACAATCATTTAACATTGGTTAATATTCAGCAGAATTCACATGAATATTCATTTGATTAAATGAAACGACTGAAATGGTATAAAACATGAAGGGAAGAGCAGTGGGCACAGCAGGGCAGTGAGGAGTGGAATAGATGTCAGTATTTAAATGAAACATTACTTTTAATGAGCGCTGTGAGTACTGAAGATGTTACTCTATTTATTCAGTAACGTCTTCATACATTTTATTTATTATTCATGCAATATTATTTCCTGCCTAAAAACCCCTCATTGTCAACTAAAGTTGATTCATGTGCATTATGAGACTGCTGCTAGAATTATACTATAAAAGGAACAGAGAAGACAATTAAACCCTTAATGAGTATGACCATTAAATTCTCATCATCATTACAGATCTTACAGATTTACTGAAATCCAGGTTTGGATCCAAACTGATCAAAGTGCCGTGCTTAGTTTTTCAAAAGTCACGAGACTATAAAATAACGGAAAAAGAGACGTGTAAAATAACAGAGGTGTAAAGATTTTGAGTCTAAAAAAAAATAGCATCGAAAATAATAAAAGAACACTTTCAGCAAAATGACCTGTCAGAGAGAGAGAGAGAGAGAGAGAGAGAGAAAGGGAAAGAGAGAAGGAGAGAGAGAGAGAGAGAGAGAGAGAGAGAGAGAGAGAGAGAGAGAGAGAGAGAGAGAGAGAAACCGACAGAGAGAGTGAAAGGGTGAGAGTGAGAGAGAGTGAGAGAGAGAGAGAGAGAGAGAGAGAGAGTGTGTGTGTGTGTCTGTGTGTCTGTGTGTGTGTGTGTGTGAGAGAGAGAGAGAGAGAGAGAGAGAGAGAGAGAGAGAGTGTATGAGAGAGGGAGAGGGAGAGGGAGAGAGAGAGAGAGAGAGAGAGAGAGAGAGAGAGAGAGAGAGAGAGAGAGAGAGTTAGTTAGTGATTGATCTAACACACACACAGACACACACACACATATACATATTTTCGATTCTGCTCCTGGCATATTGACCATTTTACATGTCTGTCTGTGTGTGTGTGTGTGTATGTGTGTGTGTGTGTGTGTGTGTGTGTGTTGCTAACAAACAGTGCAGCAGGAGAATGTGGAGTCATTCCAGACACACTTACAAATCAAATTTACTGTATTGTATTGTTAATAAGAAATAATTAACACTTTCTGACGTGTGTGTGAGTGTGTGTGTGTGTGTGTGTGTGTGTGTGTGTGTGTGTGTGTGTATGTCCTCCTTATGAATGTCTCTCTCTTCCAGACAGCTGAGAGAATCACACTGATGTAATCAAATAACAAAAGTCTGCTTAAACTCATCAGTGCTGTCTCATCTTATTACAGATCCTACTGTGGAAAAAGAACAAAATCTGCAGGTTCATTTCAAAAACAGAGCTCGATTAGGAGAGATGGTGTGAGGCAATAAAAAAAAACAAAATATAAAATAATAACAAAATGAGAGCATCATTTTCTCACATGGATCAGAATATATAAACTCACACACATAAACAGACCAGAATATAAAAATACAAAGCCTGAAGCCCCGCCCACACAAATATGGATATTAATGACAGTGCAGTTGTTTCTCTGCGTTCTGGCCTTCTGTCCATATCGAAGCAGTATCTTGTGTAAATGAAAATGGAGTTTAATCAGTTTAAAAAGTTTGAAAAACGTTTCATGTTAGAAAAACATCACTGAGCATGTGCAACAAATTGTGGTCCAGTCTCCACCCCTTTGTATTTGGTTTGGTCCAGTCCCCACCCCTTTGTGTTTGGTTTGGTCCAGTCTCCACCCCTTTGTGTTTGGTTTGGTCCAGTCCCCACCCCTTTGTGTTTGTTTTGGTCCAGTCTCTGCCCCTTTGTGTTTGGTTTGGTCCAGTCTCCGCCCCCTACCTGATTGATTAACATAATGTGTTCACCTGTTCTGTGTCTCACCTTCACCACTGCAGAGGGATAAACACTCCACTCCAGAGAGTTAGCGCTGTTTCTGTTTTTCAGGGTTTCTTTTAAAGTCTTTTTGTCCCGTTTATTCCGTTTCTGATTTCGTTTTTCTGGCTCTGAGCCTCACCAGCTGTTCATACGTTGATTATGGATTATTCTGGGATTTAACCACAGCTACAATTTTGATTTAAACAAAACCATTTTGAATAAAACACGTGCAGAGTTTACACACGTCACAGCAGGCCTGTTGTGGGTTTTGTGTGTGTTGTGAATGACTCTGATGATCACGGCTGCTCGCTCTCTAAATTTTATTTGATGATGTGTGTAGAGTTTAATTCACTTATAATCAGAACTGTCCTGCTCCATTCATCTACTCTCCAGTAGATAAGATCCATGACACTGCATTAAACTTACACATTCTCTTTAACCCCTTTATTAGTGATCAATAAACACTTGACACAAAAAATATTTTGTACAATTATAAAATCAATTTCTTTTCGGAGGGGGGGGGGCACGGTGGCTTGATGGCTAGCACGTCTGCCTCACACCTCCAGGGTTGGGGGTTCGATTCCCGCCTCTGCCATGTGTGTGTGGAGTTTGCATGTTCTCCCCGTGCCTCGGAGGTTTCCTCCGGGTACTCCGGTTTCCTCCCCCAGTCTGAAGACATGCATTGTAGGTTGATTGGCATCTCTAAGTAGTGTGTGATTATGTGAGTGAATGAGAGTGTGTGTTTGCCCTGCGATGGGTTGGCACTCCGTCCAGGGTGTATCCTGCCTTGATGCCCAATGACGCCTGAGATAGGCACAGGCTCCCCGTGACCCGAGAATAGATCGGATAAGCGGCAGACAATGAATGAATGAATGAATTTCTTTTCAAATGTAAATATTACTGTATAATGCAGCGTGAAATCATTAAAACATCATTAAAGCATCATCACTATGTCAAGACTTCTGTTAATCTGCTTCTACTCTATATATTAAACATGGTATTTATATTATTTAAATATAAATCTCATCATGGGTCAGTGGTAATTATTTTAATGTTCAATATTTAATGTAGATTTTAATGAAAATTTTATTAGTATTTTTTTAATGAAAGCTAAATATGGAACTAAACTCTCTCTCTCTCTCTCTCTCACACACACACACACACACACACACACACACACACACACACACACACACAGAAACAGACAGACACACACACACACACACAAACAGACAGACACACACACACACAGACTGCAAGAAGGAACTTCTTTTTAGATTCTAAAAACCGGACTCTTATGCAACAATTTCCCTTGCTGAATAATGTACAAGTGTGAAATAGAGCTTTAGAATAAATAGCTGCTTTAGATCTACAAATCAAATTCTAACAAAAAACTCTCACAAAGAGTGTAGTGACATGTCGTCTCTGTCAGTGTCAGTCTGAGACTCTCTTTGAGCATCCTTTTGGGGAGATTTGGTCACGCAGTGGGAGTTGGGCGGTCAGGGATATCCCAGCATGCAGTTCGAGGCTGTGCTATTGTGCAGTGTGTGTGTGTGTGTGTGTGTGTGTGCGTGTGTGCAGGAGTCACACTCTCATACTGTCGTCACTCAGCATACAAAACACTGAACATCTGAAACACATAAACACTGCCAAAAAAAAATCAGGCCTGGGTTATGGTTACAGCAAACTGTCCAGAGAAGCTCAGATTCAACACAGCTGCACAAAGTCTGATATCGCTTAGTTTTTGTACTCTATTGACACTTGAATAAATAAAAAATAAACAAACATTGCTAATTTTACTGTAGCATGATGCTTGTAACATCCTTTAATATGAATTTATTTTTATTTGGTCCAGACTTCAAACACTAGAAGACGGAATCTGTCTACAAGTTCTCTCTCCAGTTTCTTTCTTTATCTCAGGACTGGGATGAGTCCGTCTCCAACTGACTTACTGTCAGAACTGCTTTCTAATGAGTCTGGACTTTTCTGTACTCCAGAATTTCTCTGTGGATTTTAATTCTGTCTGGATTGTGGATTGTATTTGAGATGGTCAATCTGTATACTAGAACTTTCTTTAGGATTCTCACAGAACTACTCTCTGGATTTTAAGACTTCATGCTGGATCACAGAAATGCTTTCTAAAACTCCCTTTGGGATTGTAGACCTAGCTGATAGACTCCAGAACTTCTTTTTGGACTTTAACACTTCATGACAGATTGTAGAAATGCTGTCTGCATTGTAGAACATTCTTCCGTATCCAAACACTTCCTTCAGGATTGTAGACCAACCATCTAGACTTTTTGAACTTCTCTCTGGACTGTAGAACTTCATTCTTTATTCCAGAACTTTCTACCAGACATTCTGTCTGGACTTTAGGGTTCTAAAAACTTTGTCTAAGTTAGCAGCCACTTCAATTCCTGCCATTGTGCTCAAATCAGTGATGTCTATAATTACATATTGTAAACGACAATATTAAGCAGATTTTAATAATCCACCTGTTTTCTGATTTATGATTATTTCCCATGTTCTTGTTGCTGAGGTCATTCAGTTATTCCTTGACAGAAAAGGTACACAAAGCAACATGCCGTGCTGACTGCTTTTCCCCTCCGACATTTACACATTTCACTTCATGCAAATGTAAAACACTGTCCAGACATTTCAGCTTTCTTCCAGGAGAAACTGCCTGACGATCCAGTGTGTGTTTAGAAGAGAACTGACGTGTAAATGTCCTGGGTGTGTGAAAACTATAATCGAGCCTACAAACCGATTTGTTCATGGAGAAAATGATTTAATAACGCATTGTGTTTTTCTGGAAGTGATTACGCCCAGATATAATACGAGAGACATAATGACCCAGGAGACGACAGCATGAGCCACAGATTTACTCCACATTATTTCTGGATAATTGTTTCTGTTTTCATAATGTGTTATGTTTTTTTTTTGTTTGTTTTTTTTACAAAAAAGATGGAATAACAGGATACAGGAAATAGATTTTCTACTCCTGTTATTAAAGCACTATTTAAGTTTATTAGTTTTTTTTATTAGTGTGCAGTTTGCTAGATCTATTAGATGTCAAATGAATTGAATTGACACCAACAACAGAATTCACATATGGCATTATAACATGGCTTAGAACATGTAAATCTGTAAGGAGATGTGTAACATTTATGGAAGGAGTCTCCAGCGTCAGCACTTTGTAACAGTCAAAAGCTGTAGCTTTAAGTTTTTTGATGCTTATGGAGTTTAAGCTTTATGTTTTCTTGGTAATAAGTTGCAAGAGAGAGAAAAAGGTGGGTGAGGGAACCGACCAAACACTAATGTAACTATGGATAAAAAAATAGAAATATGATCATGTCACCCAAGGGGGCTTGATGGTTAGCACGTTTGCCTCACACCTCCAGGGTTGGGGGTTCGATTCCCGCCTCTGCCGTGTGTGTGGAGTGTGCTTGTTCTCCCCGTGCCTCTGGGGGTTTCCTCCGGGTACTCCGGTTTCCTCCCCCAGTCTGAAGACATGCATTGTAGGTTGATTGGCATCTCTAAGTAGTGTGTGATTATGTGAGTGAATGAGAGTGTGTGTGTGCCCTGCAATGGGTTGGCACTCCGTCCAGGGTGTATCCTGCCTTGATGCCCGATGACGCCTGAGATAGGCACAGGCTCCCCGTGACCTGAGAATAGATCGGATAAGCGGTAGATAATGAATGAGTGTCACCCAAATGAGGATGGGTTTCCTTCTGAGCCTGGGTCCTCTCAATCCTCTTCCTCATATTATCACAGGGAGTTTTTCCTTGCCACTGTCACTGCAGGCTTGCTCATTAGGGATAAAATAAATAAATATATGAAATAAATATTTTATCCCTAATTTCTCTACTTCTGTAAAGCTGCTTTGAGACAATGTCCATTGTTAAATGCACTATAGAAATAAATTGAATTGAATTGATAATGAATTAAAATGTTGGTAAATTGCTTAAGAGAGGAAAATAGTCAGCTTCAGGATGATAAGAGCAACTCTGCTTCATCACAGTTGATTATTTTCAAACACAGTTGTGCGTCAAACACAGAGCTACTCACCTAATCAAATACGAATGTAAACAGGAGCAAGAAAATAATTCAAACTGCATAATGTTTGGTTTCTAAAAACATTATATTTTTATATAGAATTTTTATATATATATTTTATATATAATTATATTATTATGTATTATAGAAATGTTATTACTGGTTCATTACATCCTCAGCTTGTTCCACATTCTCTGTTTGCTGACACAATATAACATTATATATGCTAAAGCCACTAATCACTCCATCTCTACATGAACCCTGAAAGAACCATGTTACTCCCTTCTCCTGTGTAATTAACAGGCTAGTCTGCATGACTCATAATATGTAGATTTAACTGCAATGCTCTTCGTGCTGCCAGTGAGTGTGTTCTGATTTAGACCCAGTCAGAGAGATGTGTAATGTCCTGAGGGGGTGGAAGCGATAATTGTGCCTACATGCTGATTTGTTGATGGAGAAAATGATTTAATAACACATCAGCATTTCCTGGAAGTGATTACGCCCGGATATAATACGTGTTACAGAGAAAAATGACCCAGGAGACAACAGTGAGGAGGAAGCTAACAGATTTTTGGAACACATGATGATGTAGACGTGTGTGTGTGTGTGTGTGTGTGTGTGTGTGTGTGTGGTGTGTTTGAGAGAGAGAGAGAGAGAGAGAGAGAGACTGTGTCTCTGTTAGGGCAGTGTTTTTAAGTCGCTCTTGCTGACTCTTCCTCATCATTTCCACTTGGATGAAGCACCTTCAGGGTTGTTCTGATGTGTTTATTAGCAGAAATCAGGTTTCGTGTCATTATTATTGTAGGCTTCAATTGGATTGAACCAGAAGACATTGTAAACTTGCCCATCATTTTGAAAGGAACAAAATATTACAGAAAAAGGCAACCAGGTAGTTAGTAACTAAGCAAGATACTTTGCAACCTGCCTAGCCTCCTAGTTGTTAGCAAAAGTGGATATGACCCTTCTAAGGCGCTCCAAAGACTGCTGACATCTTTAATAATCCAGTGGAGGGGGTGTGACCTCTATCTCAGGCTCGGTGAAGGGGGTGTGGCCTCTATGTTAGATTCTGTGAAGGGGGTGTAGTCTCTGTAACTTGTACACACTGCTACAAAATAGATGTTTTTGCAAGAACAATGTATATACTCTGAATTGTATCAAGTTCTGAATCGTATAAAACCAGATCTGAATCGCATTGAATCAGCTCTGAATCGTATCAAACCAGCTCTGAATCACATAGAATCAGCTCTGAATCATATCAGACCAGGTCTGAATTGCATCGAATCAGCTCTGCATTATATCGAATCAGCTCTGAATCGTATCACACCAGCTCTGAATCGCATCGAATCAGCTCCGAATCGTATCAGACCAGCTCTGAATCGCATAGAATCAGCTCTGAATCATATCAGACCAGGTCTGAATTGCATCGAATCAGCTCTGAATCGTATCAAACCAGCTCTGAATCGCATTGAAACAGCTCTGAATCGTATCAAACCAGGTCTGAATCGTATCAAACCAGGTCTGAATCGCATCGAATCAGCTCTGAATCACATCGAATCAGCTCTGAATCATATAACACCAGCTCTGAATCGCATCGAATCAGCTCCGAATCGTATCAAACCAGGTCTGAATCGCATAGAATCAGCTCTGAATCGTATCACACCAGCTCTGAATCGCATCGAATCAGCTCCGAATCGTATCAAACCAGCTCTGAATCGCATAGAATCAGCTCTGAATCATATCTAAACTGCTTTGAATCGCATTGAATCAGCTATGAATCGTATCAAACCAGGTCTGAATCGCATTGAATCAGCTATGAATCGTATCAAACCAGCTCTGAATCGCATAGAATCAGCTCTGAATCATATCTAAACTGCTTTGAATCGCATTGAATCAGCTATGAATCGTATCAAACCAGGTCTGAATTGCATCGAATCAGCTCTGAATTATATCAAACCAGGTCTGAATCACATCGAATCAGCTCTGAATCGTATCACACCAGCTCTGAATCGCATCGAATCAGCTCCGAATCGTATCAAACAAACCAGGTCTGAATCACATCGAATCAGCTCTGAATCGTATCACACCAGCTCTGAATCGCATCGAATCAGCTCCGAATCGTATCAAACAAACCAGGTCTGAATTGCATAGAATCAGCTCTGAATCATATCTAAACTGCTTTGAGTCATATAGTATTGAAGTCTTGGTAATCATATTGTATTGAAACAGCTCTGAATAAAGTGGCATTGAAATATCTCTGAATCGTATTGAATTGCAAAAGTAATCATATGGTATTGGTTCTGAATTATATTGTTTCTAAACATGATATAATCGTATTTATTCATCAATGTGTGTGTGTGTGTGTGTTGTGGGAGTAATTTTAAAACCTAAAAACCTCGAATGTATAGAATTTGAATGAATTTTTGTTTGTGTTTGTATGAAAAGTTATAAATGAGAAGACAAAATGAGTAGTATCAGACACCACCTCTGTTTATTGACCACCTCTGTTTAATGGTTTAACAATGTAAGGTTTAACACCACAAGAGGGACAGGAAGTTTGGGTACGTTTATTAACCCTGTACAAGCTTTGAACGGCCTGTGTAGCGGTAGTGACAGTTTCAGCAGCCTTAGCCTGACAGGCCTCTTCAGAAGTGGATGAAACTTGGAACGCTGCATTAACTTTGGCGCAGCCAGTCTTGGGTCTGTGGTCAAGGCTGTCTTGTCCACTTGTAGGAGTGCTGGTACTTTGGGAAGCCTGGAACTGAGCTTTAAGAAAATTTTAATTTTGCGTTGAAGGACTGATTTTTGCTGAGCACAGGTTAAAGCTAGGAGAAGGACACAGGAGGGATATATGAAATAGCCGTAGATTAAAAAAATAATAATAATAAAATAGCTGTAAATTTAAAGTTAAATAACAGAAGGAGGAGCAGTGACCCTGAAAAACTTACCCATGTTGTCTTCCGTGCTCAAATGAGCCTGTTTGACCAAAGTAAGCTGGAAAAACTCCTCTGATTGGGACTAAGGACGCCCATTTTTTATATATGGTTGACATCAAAGTTTGATTATAATGGAAAGTGGAAGTGTCAAAAAGTAAAATATAATGGTGTTTTGGCCTAAAATTCTAAAAAGAAAAAAAGGTGGGCCATTTTAGTAGAGGGGTGTTGGTTTGGGACATCATGTAATGATAAGAGAAAAGAATAAAAGGACTATGTATTGGAGAGTTTATTTCAGAGGTTGTTGGGATGTTCATTAGAGAAACTCAATTCTTGTAACCAGTGCTGTTTAACAGGTTTTAATAAACCTTGTTTCTGCATTCACCCAGTCTGCGTGATTCGTCTTCTTCAGTTTGAGTCTTGCTCAACCGAGCTAGTCAGGTCAATGTGGAGTTGGAGTCAGAAATAACAAAGTGTTAGAGGATTAGCATTTATTAAAATATTTTCCACAGTGCGTATGTGTGTGTGTGTGTGTTTGTGTCTCGTTATGCAAACAAGGTCCATTTGTCTTAATTACACTAACGAGCGGCCGCTGAACTGGACTGAAGGAATCAACAGAATTGAGTTTTAAGTTTTATGAATTTGTGAGGAATTTGTGGAAGGTTTGCATTGGTTTATTTGAAGGTAATTAGCTCTCATCGCATGCAGCTGTAGTCAGGTTGTGATGTGGCAAATTATTTCAACACACAATTTCCCCATTCAGGAGCTCAGGACAGTTTCATTTTTATCTTCTTTTAAGATGATAAATACCTACTGAGTAAAATTAATTGCAGTTTATTTCTGAGGAAAGCTGAGCACTGAAAGTTCATCCATAATTCTGAAGATAATATTGTTCAAATTGATGATCACACAGACCACATTAACACAATCAGCTTAAAATCACGGCATAGTGAGATTTATAGAGAAAAAAATAAGTACGAGGACATTGCAGAAATAACTTTACCATTGCAGCAAATACTCTCTGTGTGTGTGTGTGTGTGTGTGTGTGTGTGTGTGTGTGTGTGTGTGTGTTAGAGGAATACAGAGATAAGCTTTTGAAGCAGGAAGTTTGCTGTGGAAGCTAAGAAGCTTTACTGAACTCTCTTATCTCCTAAAGTAGCCTGCTGAATCACTGACAGGGCAATTTTATACAACACACACACACCACACACACACACACACACACACACACACACACACACACACACACACACACACACACACACACACTCACTATTTCATGCATCTTGCTGTCTTGCACATTAACACCCTAACCTCTTGCTCAGGTTTAGTTAAACACAAAGCTGAGAAGCAGAAGTCATATCTTTTGGCTAATGGACCCAGGCTGAAAAGTGTGTGTGTGTGTGTGTGTGTGTGTGTGTGTGTGTGTGTGTGTGTGTGTGTGTGTGTGTAAGTGAGTGCTCTCTGCATGCTTGAATAGATATTTGACGCCTGTCTGAGAGATGGGAGTCTGACCGAGCTCTTGAAGATCAGAGAAGTGAGTACTTCAGTGTGCACTACATACGCGTGTGTGTGTGTGTGTGTGTGCGCGCGTGCATGTGCAAGTGTTTGTGTGAGATACAAGGTTGTACAAAGCAGTTTCCGTACAAATTATATTACTTTACACAATAACAGCCAGCATTATCTTGCAGTAAGAAGTTCTGATGTTTGATAGATTCTCTGCCTTTTTACAGAATATTTTGTAGTGACAGTCTTGCAATAACAGGCTACTTGATCATGTTTTTCTGCTCTGTCACACCTCATGTCACTGCTGAATGATCAAAAATTTAGTGCGACTAAAAACATATATCAGAAAAAAAATTACGGAAAATTGGCCAGACTAATTCTCAGATAAATTGTCAGATATGTTTCAAAGATTAAACTAGACATAATTAAAGAGCAAAACATTGTATACACAGTCCATGAGCTATGAACAAAGTTTGTAGTGTTGGGAAATAACCATGAATATAAAAATAAGGAGGCTCCATAACCCAAAAATGATGAAAGGAAACAGGAACAGGAAGTGAGGCTCAGTAATGCACAAAAAAGGAAAGGAAAAGAGACAACAGGGACAATAAGAGCTGAAGACAGTGCAGGCGAATGAAGTACAGGACCAAACCAATGACAAGATGGGCAGAGACAGGGCTGAGACAGAAACAGGGGCAGAGACAGGACAGAGACAGGGGCAGAAACAGGGCAGAGACAGAGACAGAAGCAGAGACAGGGACTGAGATAGAAACAGGGGCAGAGACAGAAACAGGGACAGAGACAGAAGCAGAGACAGGGGCTGAGACAGAAACAGGGGCAGAGACAGAAGCAGAGACAGGGGCTGAGACAGAAACAGGGGCAGAGACAGAAACAAGGACAGAGACAGAAGCTGAGACAGAAACAGGGGCAGAGACAGAAGCAGAAACAGGGGCAGAGACAGAAGCAGAGACAGGGGCTGAGACAGAAACAGGGGCTGAGACAGAAACAGGGGCAGAGACAGAAACAGGGGCAGAGACAGAAACAGGGGCAGAGACAGGACAGAGAAAGGGGCAGAGACAGTAGCAGAGACAGGGGCGGAGACAGAGACAGGGGTGGAGACAGAGACGGGGCAGAGACAGAAGCAGAGACAGGGTGGAGACAGAGACAGGGCAGAGACAGAGACAGGGCAGAGACGGGGTGGAGACAGGGAGAGGGGCGGAGGCAGAGACAGGGGCAGAGACAGAGACAGGGCGGAGACAGAGACAGGGTGGAGACAGAGACGGGCGGAGACAGAGACAGGGGTGGAGACAGAGACGGCAGAGACAGAGACAGGGCAGAGGCAGAGACGGGGCAGAGACAGGGCTGAGAAAAGACTGGAACCATAACAAAGGTCCATGACCATAGGATTAATGAGAGCAATGTACAAATTACCAGCACACTGTTTTATTATAATGACATACATAAGTAGCATCTTATTGTCAATATGAAACATCTGACCACTGATATACTACTACAGAGAGGAGGAGGAGGAGGAGGAGGAGGAGGAGGAGAGGGGGTGTATCTATGCACTTCTTGGCAGTTGTCATGGTAACAGCGTTTTTTTTTTAGAATTTTTTTCTGGTAGTGAGTGTTAGAGGCACTTAAAGCATCATCATCCTCATCATGATGAAGGACAAGAAAAAGGAAAGAAAATTTATAGTGACACTTTTTCCTTCATCACTTTCACCATCCACTTCAAACCCAATCATCTTCATTTTCAAAAACACCACCACCACCACCACCACCACCACCATCACCACCATCATCATTCTTCATCTTCTTCTCTGTGCTCTGCTTCACTGTATTCATCATCACTCAGTGTATTAAGACAGCATTTTCTGAAAAGTTCTCTATAAGAAACTTTTCAATCTAAAAATTGTAATGTTCCTCTCCTAGAAGTTTATAGTTTATTTCAGCAGCGTAGGCAAAAAATCCCCAAAACAAACATTCCTGTTTGGAAAGTTCTTGTTTTCAGCTCTTCTCTGTCGTGTTGCTGCAGTGAACAGTAGGAAACTGTAGATGTCTTTATGTAGACATGCAGATTTCTTTATGTCCTCAATATAACTATATAGAGCACAGTCTACACTGTCTGGCAAAGTGTCACGTTGTCGGAAAGAAACACCGCAAGAGGTGAGGGTCGAACCCGGAACTCCACCAAGAGCTCAAACCACCACGTTACTGAAAATCGGACGCAGGTGCAGGATAAAACGTAACTTGAATTGGACACAACTGACTTGGACATAACAAAAAATAAACGAGACATAAGAACTGAGATACATAAAGGCATCACTTCAAATAACAAGCCTAACGAAACCAAACGTGACACTGAACAATGACTTGACAAAGACAGATAGAAAAGCAGGTGTAAATAGAGCAACATATTAGGAATAATGGGAAACAGGTGACAACGCACGTGACATAACCACATGACATTAAACAAGCTGTAGCAGAACACCTGCTGGCCCTCTGCTGGTCTGACAGGGAATTGTCCCAGAAAACAACTCGAAGAGATCTGAAACTACAAAAATTGGGTTAAGAACCGTCCAACTTTATTAAAACCTGGAAGGATCGTGTTAAGAACCTTCATCTTTAGAGATGAAATGTGGTTGGAAAAAAATATGAATGATTGTGATCAGAGATCACTGAAACTCAAAAAAAAGATTAAAAACAAACAAACAAAAACAACAACAGTAAAACAGCTATGTTTAGTGAAAGTAAGAGCATTTCCACATGCACAATGCCAAGGCAACTGAAGGGATTTGGACTAAACAGCTGTGTAGCCTTAAGAAAAACACTTATCAGTGCAACTAATCTTTAAAAAAGGCTTTAACTTGCTAGACAAAGGTAAAGATAAAGACAAAGGAAAAAGGACATGTGGTCTGATGAGGCCGGATTTACTGGGCCTGAGGTGCTGCCTCATGACTGACCCAAAGCTGAGATATGTGAAGAAAGAATTTTAACTGTGCTGTAGTGACAAAAATAAAGCTGCTGCTTCTTCACAGAAGATACGGAATGACCAGGGTTTTTTTTCTTCCTTAATGAGACGAGAAAATTTCAAGGATTCATCATGCTCGATTTGTCAGATTGGGTCTGGTCACTCTGGATTGACTACCACAGAGCCCAGTCCTTAACCCTATTGAGAATCTTTGGCATGTGCTGAACAAAACTTTACACAGCGGTCCGACTCTTCCATCATCAGTACAAGATCTTGGTGAGAAACGAATGCAATGGATGGGTAAACAATGTTGTGAATAGCATAAACTTATCAAAATGATCAAATCAAAGCAAAAGGAGGTCCAATGTAATATTAAAGTGTGACTTTTTTTGGGCTAGGCAGTGTTAGTGTAGAGATTTAGCCATGCTAGGTTTGACTGAGTGAGTGTATGAGGGTGGAGATCTGGATAACTCTGCTAACACTTTGTACACTGATGTTATTATTCCTTTTAGTTCTAGCGTTAATGTGCTGTGATACATGTCATGTGTTGCTTCGAGGCTTTAAAGTAAAGCAGAGGAGGCAGCGTGAATGCAAGGCTAGTAATGTAGATTAGCGCATTAATACATTATTATCTTTTGTCTTTCTTTCTTTTTATTTTTTCAGTGTTTTGTGCTAGTGTTAGCATGTCTCTTCTGACCTGTGCTAACATTAATAATATCCATTTGTTATACCCACGGCAGGAATACAGCAACGGTTGAGCAACAGATGGAGAACTAAAGCCAGCTAAAGAGGAAAAAAAGAAAAAGAAAAAAAGGGGTTTTGTGTAAATTTGCGTGAGAGCAACCATTACTTACAGGAACTAGTAAATCAGGCAAAAGATTACAGTCATGCTAGATCCTGGACAGGCTCAGGAAATGTGTTAGGTCATTTCATTTCAGTCAAATCTGCCCCGAATTTAATCAGAGCAATGGGTTAATTTGCAAAATGGCAATAACAAACACTGAGCATGACAACAAGCATGTTCTTCATACCTCTAATCACACTGTTTATCAGTTCAGCTGCAGTGCTCAGAGAAATCAGTGGTTTTCATCAGCGCTGTGGCTCGAGTCGGCGCGTATCAGCTTTCAGTGTGTAATAAAGGCCTGTGGCAGCGTGTGCTTATTAAATCAGCTGCAGCCGCCATGTTGGATTCGATTCGTCACGATTTAATCAGAGCCTCTTAACTTTCAACCAGCCGTGTGTGTGTTTGTGTGTGTGTTTGTGACGGGGGGTGTGTCTGATAAAGCTGAAGTTGATAAGTCACCTCTAACAACACAACCCCAAGTGTTTTATACCACTTTGTTTTTTTTTGTATAGTAAAGAAACTAAACATGTCATTTAAATTAATTAAACTCTAATGTCTATTAGACTATTAATGACTTTAGACTATAAAGACTATTAATGTAATAATTCCATGTCCTGAAGTTACAGCTTTACCTCTGACTGTTAAAAAGTGCTGACACTGGAGACTCCTTCCATAAATGTTATATAAGCATCTTCTTACAGAAAACTTAGCAACGCTAACCACATCAGTGATTACACATGTCGTGTATCACTGCTCTCGGAGAAGTGCTGAAGAAGAAATGTATTACACCTAGCAGTGACAAAATACAGTAAAGTACTTTGGGTTCATCTGCATCAAGAACACAGGACAATTCCTACTAAAACCTTTTATACTCTTCCCTGTAATTTAAATAGCTTTTAATATAAATGTAATGAAGAACTGAGGATCATCTAATTAGCCGGGTGATACTGTTTAGCTAGATGTCTGGAAATAGTAATCACATCACGTACACCTTTGCTCAGAGATGGTCCTTGAAGTCCTTCTGCTGCTCCCATGCTAAAGTTGATTAAAGCTAACTCATTTAGTATTCTACACATATTTCTCTATGATATTTAAGCCATATTGGGAATGAGCACTTTCTATATTTTAAGTTAAGGGCCTTGCTCATGGATCTAGCTTGGCAAATGTGGGATTTGAACTCACAGCCTCATGCTAGCCGCAGAGCCACAGATCTCCATATACAATTATTATTTAACCTGCAGTATGAAAAACATGTCCAGTAATCCCGCCTTTTGTGAAATGAAGTCAAATGCAGTGAAGAACCATTTTAAAATTCGATCTCTGTAGTGATATTGACCCTTACAGAAATCAGAATAGTGTGGCGTCACAGCCCAGTGCACCCGCGGTGGCTGTGTTCGTGGTCGATTAGCTGATACGCTGTGTGGATTGCTCACGCTTCCTCTTGACATCCGAGCTCCATTAGGATAATCTAAACATATTATTTAGTACAGAGCCTCTCTGTGAGAACCAACAAGCTGAAGCAGACGGAGAGACTTCTATTAATTTAGCACATATTGTTGCTGGGATTTAACACGTCTTTATCTGCGTCTCTCTCTTTCGAGGTGTTTGGTGACCAGCAGTGAAATTACATCTGCGTTCTTCATATCAGACCCTGTTTACTCCAGGTTATTTCCTGTGTCTCAGATCTGGATTTGGACCATGTGTATTTTCACAGGTTGGTCAGCAACCTGTGAAAAGATAGCGTATTAATATGCAAATGAGTTCATTGCATTCCAAAACCAGCGCACGATGCTCCAGACAACAAGGCAGCGTCAAGATTTAGTTCATTTATTTTATTTACTTCTGTAAAGCTGCTTTGAGACAATATCCATTGTTAAAAGTGCTATACAAATAAATTGAATTGAATTAATTGAAATTTACAAAATAAACAAAAATGTGTAATAAAGTTCTCATCAATAATTTGCACAAGGCATGAGCAATTTAACTTACAAAATATTTTCAAATAATAATTACACCACAGTTCTGGATTCTGATTGGTCAGAAGGTGTTGATTAATTCTCTGCAACAGCTTTGACAGCAGTAGGCAGTAGACACAGCTCCTTCACAGGGGTGTGTAAAGTGAGGATCCATATAAACACAGTGTTGGTAGCTGCTGTAATGTAAGTGAGAACAGGAACTAACTTACACACAGGGGAATGTGCTGTTACAGGAAAATAATCATCAGGGCGGTTCAGGGTAACAGTAACTCATTTACAGTAACTCCATAATCACACATACTGTATCATGTTATATAATATATAAAAATATTCTTTCTGTAGAACAGCTGAGAAAAGATAAAAGTCAGAATTGTGAGAGTTTCCTGTATGTATAATATCACTCTTCTTCTCCAGGCTCTGAAGCAGTGATCTTTAGAGCTGAATGACGAATGAATTATTAAATGGCGTTATTCAGTTAGCATTTGCTCACAACTTAAAGTGAGATGTTCAAAGCTGTAAAAAAGCAGAGTCACTTTAACATAAGAGAAACATGCTGCGTTTATAATTCATTGTTGACTGAACACCAAAGATAGATGTGTGAAACAGAGACCTGGTGAGATTTGGGATACCTCCACCACACACACACACACACACACACACACACACACACACACACATACACAAGTTTAGAGGTTTTCCATATATTAGCGTCATGTTGTCAGGCCTAGCTTTCATGGGAATATGGTTTATTTTACATGGTGTAACAGTGACATGTGTGTATGTGTGTGTGTGTGTGTGTGTGTAAGAAAGTTAGCTTTCATAGGCCTGGTGCCTACTCCCTGAATCAATAAAGGCACTGATTTATGAAAGTCCAAAATTTCACTAGGAGCTTTTCATCATGTTCCTCAGGGCGACTCTTGGCAAAGTGTGTGAGGACATGGACACATGTATGTTGGCATGGAGACAGACACACTCACGTGTCACATCATCTCCACTGGCAGTCATTTTATAGACAAATTTCTTGCAGATGAGTGAGCTGAGGTGTGTGTGTGTGTGTGTGTGTGTGTGTGTGTGTGTGTGTTTTGCACGTCCACTAGATGGCACTATGGGAGAGCGCTGCATTCTTTATGATCACCTACAGCCCCTACTTTTCATTGTTGTCACGTTGATGCAGCCATCCCGTAATAGCGTTCCCTCCCTCACTTCCTCTCCATCCATCACTCATTTCCACTGGGGTGAGGTGAATGTGTGTAAAAACAAGTACAGGATACACGCACACACACACACACACACACACACACACACACACACACACACACACACACACAATGATGTTCGGCTGATTTGCCCTGCGTGTCTGTCTTTCATTTGCAGAAACCAATAAGCCATTGCCCTTTTAGCAGAACAAACACACACCCACACACCTGCACCCCCTGTCCACACACACACACACACACGCACACTCACACACACACACACAAAGTCTCTCTGGACACTTTTCACTTGATAATGAATAAATTCTTTCCATGCTACACTTTCGTTGCACTTGACTCTCTCAGGTCCTCAGAAGGAACTCCACTCACTTCTCACAATGACAGGAAATATGAAAAGGGGACAATTTGAAGGTCCATATGAGAATATTCTCTTTTATGTCTGCCTCCATCTCTACTGTCGTCTCTCACATGCACTCCGCTCAGACAATTGAGTTCCAAAAATCTAAAACATAGTGATTTTTTCTAAAGAAATATTTCAGTATGTCTGTTCTGTGCTCAAAAGATCAAGTCAGGAGATGAGATGTATGGACCGAAAGGCTGTGCAAGGCGGTGATCGTTAACCTTTCCTAACGGTAACCTTTAAAATAATCATAATGACTTAATCAGGTTGAATTTGAGATGTTCTTGGTCATTTTATTTACCCTTGCACAGATTTATATAAAATTATAAATGCAAAGATGTTTAAAAAGGTGCAGCTACCAAGGGGCCTTCATACCCAGATTCCCAGAGCTTTTTTGTGTACAAAATGACCAGCAGGGACCTCACCATGGTCCCTTTCTAAAGAACGCTCCTCACAGGATCTTGGTCAAAATTCCAAAAGGTTTTTTGATCATATGAAGAAGCCTTTATTTGTCACTTTACACATCACAGTACAGTGAAATTCTTTTCTTTGCACATCTCAGTTTAAGGGGTTGGGATCAGAGCACAGGCTCAGCCATGATACAGCTCCTTGGAGCAGAGCGGGTTAAGAAGAGAGCAGATTAGAAGACGGCAAGTGGGCATCTGACCTTGGTTCATTCTGAAAGGATCTTTTTATCAGAATCTTGGTAAAAATTTCAAGAACTTTGCTGGTTAAAAGACCTAAAATTCCTACATTCGTTCCTTTGGATGGCTCCTTTGATAAATGATAGGACAGTATTTTGATCTCAGGATTATTTGTGATCTCAGCTTATCTCAAAGAACCCTTGTCATGGAATCATGGTCACATTTCCTACATTCTTTAATTAGAGGAGGACTATACTAGACTCACTTTGGTCCACCCTGGAAGGATCTTCCTAGCAGATTTCTTTGATCACAGAAGAACTAGCAAATTTCCTACGTTGATCACCCTGATTTATTGGTTTGAAAATGTCTTTGATTAAAGAAGTGCTAACATGGAACGTACATGATCCATCCCTAAAGAACCAACCTCACTGAGTCTTGGTCAAGCTTCTATTACAGAGTTACACTTCCAACTCTATTGTATCAGATAGGATAAGAAAAGGGCTAGAGGACACAATGGCATGGTGGTTAGCATGTTAACCTCACACCTCTAGGGCTGGGGGTTGGTTCGTGCCTTTTCCATGTGGAGTTTGCATGTAGTATGTAGGAGTGTATGCGATTGTGCCCTGCAATAGACTGGTCCCAGTCTGTCTCTGTCCCAAGTCCCCTGGGATAAGCTCTGTGTTTCTTGTGTTATAAACAGTGTAGAGGATGGATGGAGGATGGATTGATGCATAGATGGATAGACAGACTAGCAGGGGCACTACCTGAGCCTAACAGATTATTGGTCAAGAGGCCACAGTCTTCTCTGATTACAAGAGGACTAGCAAAGTTTTTGCCGATACAATCATCTTGTTTTATTGGTTTGAGAGCTCATTTGATTATATGAAGATCTAGCTGGTCAGTTGGTGTCAGCATCCTGCCACTGATGTCCTAAACCAGGGATTTCCTATGCTTCATTTCCAGAATAAATCACCTGGATGAGCACTCAGGACACATGATAGTAGAACAAGGCTAAAATATAGGTTGTCCATTGCTTAATGGCTAATCATCAAACCCCAGATGTATTCATTAATAGCAATTTTCCTCAGTGAAATAAATTGTAATGCAGGTGCTATAGGACAGCTATATGAAGCAACTTTGAAGGACTTTTCATAAAACCTATGCAAAAAGTCTTAGTTAAGTTGAAAGTTCATCTTGAAAACTTCAAAAACTTTAGCCTTAGCAGTAACTTTTTGTTTGGGTTTTATGAATTAGCAACTGAAAGATTAAGAAGACTAGACTAGAATAGTAAATTAAATAATAAAATCTATTTTGAATATTGTATGCGTATTTTGTTTCCAATTACGGTATAATTATCTTGCGAGTTGGCAGTTGCTATTTGGTTGATGACAAATTACACAAAAAGTAATTGAAATATGTGTTTTTAAAGAGAAATAAAGGAGTGGTAGCAGTCCCTCTGGAAGTGAATCCGGAGAAAAGCGCTTTTGCTGATTTCGGCTAATTTCATGGTAA
>JAUCMX010000011.1:4746108-4753608 GCA_033459395.1 Hemibagrus guttatus
TGAACTCCAAAGAAAAACTATCGTGTAGGAAATAAACTCCGAATGAATGCATTTCATAAACGTCACATCTCCCACAGTGCGGCTGAACGCTCGCGCCTGATTGGTCAGGAGGTTGTGCAGTGTTTCTCGCCCTGTAGCTCCGACTGTAACACGACTCACAGCTTCACATGGATGCCTTCGTTCTAATACGTTATCGTTTCTATGGTAACAGCTCCTTCGCTTTCAACGGACGTCTCCGGAACGAAAACGTCCCCTCCTCATCGATTACACACGTTTCAATCGGCCGAGCGTTCGCTGTGCACATGCCTTTGTTGCTATAGAAACTGTAACCTGTTAGAATGAGTGATTTGCAGCTGCACTACTGTCAGAGCTGCTGATACAGAAAATTCATCAACACCATCTGACTAATCACCATCCGCATGATCACATGATCCACATTCTGAATGATATTTTTACATTTTCTTGAAAAAGGTTTTGTTAAATATTTAATCCACTGTCACACACAGCCGCCCCACACACACACACACACACACACACACACACACGCACACACACACACACAGGATATGATTTATGCTAAATGACAGAAAAGAGAGGTTAAAGTTCAGAGAGAAAGAGGAGCTGTTTCTGTCAGTTCTCTTTGTGTTTTTGTTTTTTGTATTTGTGTGTGTGTGTGTGTGTGTGTGTGTGTGTGTGTCTCCACCCTTAAGTGACCTGCGCCTCAGCACTGCTCTACAGACGCGTCTCACTCGTCTCATCTTATCTCCGTCCGTCGTCTTCGGTACATCGATCCTCAAACACATGTCCCTCGTTCCTTTGTTCCATTTTCCACTCGTTCTTTCTTTTACTTGTTCCCTCGTTCTTTTGTTCCCTGGTTCCATAGCTGTCTTCTCCCTTCTCCATTATTTTCTTTTTGTCCTTTAACAGTGCTGAGTGTCAGTAGCTCACATCCGCACCATCCCAATGCAGAGGCAGCGGGGCCACGATTCGTCCGAGACACACCGCGTTAGCGTCCAGGTATGTCTAACACACACACACACACACACACACACACACACACACACACACACACACTCGTTCTTCAGTATATCACCATCGCTTGTTCTTCTCACTGTGTGTGTGTGTGTGTGTGTGTGTGTGTGTGTGTGAGATCCAATAAATCATGTCATCTCCACTTTAAATGTTTGATCATTTAAATATATATATATTTTATTTGTTTAATATTGACACATTTTCAGAAGATTGAACAGAATCAAAAAGCGTGTTACGAGTCCGTTTACTACGAGAGAGAAAACGCTACAGTAAATATTTATCAATAAATATATTAGAAAAATTATTTTTCACAAATCTAAATAAACACGAGTTATCAGAACCGTTTATTTTTTCAAGTAAAAAATATAAAAATAAAAATATGAAGAAAAAAATATCATTTTTGTCAGCGCTCGGTGAAAACCGTTAAACATTTAGATTAATAATTATAAATACAATATAGTTGAAACATTTTACTTTCATATTCCAATTAAAATCTTCTAAAAAAAGAAACAAATTATAACACACAAAAATATATCCAGCCATTTTTTTTTCTCAGAAATGTTTATCAAATTCTTTAGATATTTTATATATTTGCTGTTTTTAAAGATAACAGACTTTACTCAAATACCTGTCATCATCATCATCATCATCATCATCATATTTAGTGATCATTTGCAGAGACACTGTTTAATTATTTTTGATCAGTAACTCTTTTACACCTCTGAAGTATTTTACAGAATTAAATATAAACGATCATAAAATGTGATGTATGTGTTATTGTAGCAGTCGTGCTATTATTCTTCATCTTACGCTGCTGTCTGTTTAAATTTACTTTACAACTCGTTCGCTTTTGGTTTTCTAATTCAATTTCATGAAGTAAAAAAACAACAGTAAGTGTTATTAAAGACACACTTCCTCTTCAGTCTGAACCACAGAAGGCTTTTAAAAAAGGTTCAAATTGAAACAGAGGACATTTTCTTATCTCATTACAATCTCTCATTAGACCTCATTAAGAGGCGACTGATAAAGTACTTGTCTTCCTCCTCCTCTTCCTCCTCGGGTACGTTACTCCCAGATCCTCATTAACACTGGGACTGTTTAATCGCTAGTTTACTCGATAACGAGTCCTTTAATAAAGCACTTTAATAAAGAAAGCATCACTCTGGAGTGGAGAGTTCAGCACATGTTTAGACAAGATGATGATCATGCGTGAGGTTAAAGAATTGAAATGAAATCAGTAGAATGATGACGTTAATAAGAAGTCATTGTCTACCGCTTATCCGATCTATACTCGGATCAGGGGGAGCCTGTGCCTATCTCAGGCGTCATTGGGCATCAAGGCAGGATACACCCTGGACGGAGTGCCAACCCATCACAGGGCACACACACACTCTCATTCACTCACGCAATCACACACTGCGGACAATTTAGAGATGCCAATCAACCTACAATGCATGTCTTTGGACCGGGGGAGGAAACCGGAGTACCCGGAGGAAACCCCCAAGTCATGGGGAGAACATACAAACTCCACACACACGGCGGAGGTGGAAATCGAACCCCCAACCCTGTAGGTGTGAGGCAAGCATGCTAACCACTAAGCCACCGTGCCCCCCTTATAAGAATTCAGTTAAAGACAATTAAACTCAGCCGTGTTTTTTCTTTCCATCGGTTCCTCATGTTGTGTGTATGTGTTCAGCTAACTTTTATTATTTCATCATTCTTGATCGTTATAAAAATGTTAGGGAAAGAGAATCAAATGAAATACACCAGAGAGATTTTTTTTCTCACTTTTAATTCCAAAACTAATTCATTCGCTTGATTGCGCAGGTTACACGCTTAGATAGCGTCACTAACAATGTTTATCAAAAGAAATACGTAACATAAACACATAAAAAATACATCCAAATACAGACAGCTCATTTCTATCAGTCTATAGGAATATCATTAGGTTTGAAAAAAAAAATTGCATAAAAGTATTTATTATTATTATTTTATTTTAATTTATTATTTAATTATATGATGATGATGATGATGATTTAGTGGTATTAGTATTAAAACTTCTTATTATTTAATTAATAAATCATTATTTGTATACATTTATTAGTTACGTATTGGATATTATATATGAATTATTTAAGTGATTAAGAATAAACAACAATCAATAAACATAAAACGTCTTAATCTTAATTATTTTCATTATCTGATCAACAGAAGAATATCAGAAGTGTCAGTGCTAATTATCATTTTCACTACTTTATTAGTAGAGGAGTAGATAAAACTTATTAAATAATAGAATATTACAAAATTGTGGAAGGTTTTCACACACACACACACACACACACACACACACACACACACACTAGTACATTTCTGACCAGTTTTAGTTGTTCCATTCATCAGCACTTGTTTAATTAGTGTAAGCGTCAATCAGTCACCTCACACAGACAGACAGAAAACACACACACACACACACACACACACACACACACACACACACACACACACACAGAGCTCTTTCTCCTACATTTCTGTGGATGGATGATCACATGACGTCACCGCTCTCCACATTTTCAGCTCTCTTTATGTTTCTTTTTTTTTTTCCCCTCACTCCTGCCCCAGCTGGGTGATGCCACTGTGACATGCAACATGATTTATGTGCTCATATTTAATCACTTGGCCGATTGTTATTATTAAAGCATTTCAAAGCAACTTGAAAGTAACTCTGCAATCTAAATACTCAGAAATACGAGTCCATAATTAATTAATCAATTAATAATAATTCTATAATAAGATTCTAAACTGTTTATTTACATGCATTAACGTCTAACAGTGTTTATGATCATATTTAATTTCTTGAGCATAATAAATTATTTATCATTTATGTATTATAATTATAATAAATAAATAATAAATGTATTATCAGTGATTACTGAGTATAAAGATGATCTGAAAGGAAGTTTGTTAAATAGTGAAATTGATGCAAAAAGGCGGAAGAGTCTAAATAAAGAGTTCATATCTGAACACACACTATTAAAAATATTTAGGGAATCAGCTTAGATGTGATATCTTGGGATAAGAAAATAGTTTTTCAGCAGTTTATCAGTCACAGAAATATTTTAAACAAGAACAACAACAATAAAATGATCTGATTTTGTTTTGTATCCCATTTGTAGTAAATCTGTAGTAAATAGTTCATTTTTGGTGAAATCTGGCAACCCTGATCAGCTCTGCTGATATTAGAGTATTGATCTGAATACACAGTGAAGATTTATACCTGAAAATGGTTAAGGACCGAGCCATCACACACACACACGCACACACACACACACACGCACACACACACACACACACACACACACACGCACACACACACGCACACACACACACTTAATCAGTGGTGAAGGGAACAGAGGACATGGAAATTTGCAAAAAAAAAGAGTGTGTGTGTGTGTGTGTGTGTGTGTGTGTGTGTGTGTGTGTCTTCCAACACACTTGGAAATTTCTCACGTCTGTGAGAACGTTTTGTTTTGGGAAACGAATCCTTAAGCGTATTGTTCAGAGACAGCGTGATTGTGAACTCCTCACAGTGCTGCTTCCGCATGATAATCGACACGTAAACACGTGAGAAAGACAGAACAGAAAAGAGCAGAGAAGAGAAGAGAAGAGAGGAATGTGTTAGGCTTGACTGTAACGAGATTGTGGTGAATAGAAAAACATCAAAGCTGGTTTAAAAACTTTTATTCAGAATATACACACACACACCCACACACACAACACACACACACACACACACACACGTCTTATTCAGGCACAGAATAAACTCGATCACTAACATCCTGTAATTGTTCTTTAAGCACAGAGGCACAAATTCGCGGAGACTCACCCCACTGACAGTCAAAGAGAACAGAGAAGAAAAAAAGGAAAGAAAGCAAGCAAAAAAAAAAAAATGTTAGATTAAAAGTTAGATATGACAGACGTGGAAGTTACAAAATATGCACGATGATAAAGAAAGATGATCTTTCAGTAAAATCTGTCACCGTTTTCATGTCCAAACTAAAAAGGTTTGTGATTTTCTTTCATTTCATGAGCCTTTGTAAATAGACGTCAATCATCCATAAAGCACATTACACATGCAGCACCGTGTCCATTTAGCCACGCCCACAAAACTCCATGCAATCAAAACTCTCACAGACCTGAAAACAACAAAATAGCCACTAAATGCAGCTGCCACTGCAGTGCGTCGGCTTACACACACACACACACACACACACACACACACACACACACACACACACACACACACGTCCTCATTTATTAGGGTTCTATTACTTTTGTCCTAATTGAGTCTTATTTGTCTTCATTTCTAGATTTGTTTTCAATGATCAAATATAAAGCATTTTTTTTTTTAAATCTTATTATCTTTTAAAAAAGAGAAGCTGCTACAGCATATGTGACATCAGGGCAGATGGATAAAAAGTATATAATCTAATATTTTACCTGGTGTGAACGAGTGGTCCAAAAGATCTTTTTATCTTCAGATAATGTTCCTAATTTAATGTGATATTCAGGGGGAATTTTTCATTCTTCATCGAAGTTTTCCATTCCGTCCCTGCGCTCGGGGTTTTATTCCGGCAAGCAATTCCATTTGGCGGCTACAAATTGAGTTTCCGAATTGAGCAGCTTTTCAACAGGCAAAATCCTGTATTTTGCATTGTCCACACACACACACACACACACACACACACACACACACACACACACACACACGTATTTACTTTCAGAGCAGATTTTGTGAAGTTTGAGAAAGATGAAGAGCATATGGTGTGTGTGTGTGTGTGTATTTGTGTGTGTGTGAAAGAGAGAAAGTTTGGGGTGAATAATGCAGGTGATTTGGCAGCGTCTGAACTGGAATGAGGGAGAATGGACGTAGAGAAAAGGTAGAGCGGTGAGAATAATAACAGAGTTTAGGGCAATCCCAGAGAGACAGAGTGAGAGGAGGAAAGTAGGACATGAAGTTACTGAATAAGACCTGCAGCGGAGATGGAGAGGAGATGGAGAAAATAAAAAACATAGAGAGCAGCCAGAGGAAAAACACCTGTGTGTGTGTGTGTGTGTGTGTGAGAGAGAGAGAGAGAGAGAGAGAGCAAGAGAGAGAGAGAAAGACAGAGAAAGAGTGTGTGAGTGTGTGTGTGTGTGTGTGTGTGTGTGTGTGTGTGTGTGTGTGTGTGTGTGTGTGTGTGTGATAGAGAGAGAGTATGTGAGTGTGTGTGTGTGTGTGTGAGAGAGAGAGAAAGAGAGTGTGTGAGTGTGTGTGTGTGTGTGAGAGAGAGAAAGAGAGAGCGAGAGAGAGAGCGAGAGGGAACAGTGACAGAAACATGATTAAAGTCCTGTCATGGAATTCGCTGAGGCCGCTGACGACAGCAGATGGGTTTAATCTACTGAAGCGCTACACAACTTCTGTAAAAATCTCCGTGTTCAGCTTAATGAAGCCGAGCGTCACGACACTGCTGTTCTCGAAACCTCTCTCAATTCATTCTCTCTTTCTTCCTCTCTGACATGTTCTGATATTAGAGTCTTTAGAGTCTTTATGCCCTGTCACGCTCAGTCACGTGAAGTTCTGTTCTGCACGTCACCACACACCCGAGAGAGACGTTACCGTCGGTATGAATTTCACCGAGCACAAAAACATCACCACTTTCAATTCTTTTATCCCTGTGGTCCCCAGAACTCCTCCAGTTCTCCTCCAGGAGCTCCATCTCTCCAGTTAAGAATGGCTCTTCCTCAGACATCACATGGAACTTTCCCGGGTTTTTAAAATGTTGAAGCTAAAGCTGGAGAAATGTCCGTCTTTCCCAAATCAGGAAACTTCTGTTTCTATTTCACAACAAAATCCACTGGATCAGATTGAGCTCAGATTTTTGGGGGTTTGTTACTTTCCAGAAAATTCAGGAAAGTTCTCTGCTCACACTGTTAGAGTTGACTGCAGAGTCTGGAGCCTGCCATTATAATGACTGCCTGATTTTTGGAGATGATTATCTTTCGATACCTGGGGAAAGAACGATCACTTAAGAATAAAATAAATGAACAAGAAGAATATTTTTGGAGAAATATGTTTTCGATTTTGGTTTTGGAGCTGTATGTCGTGCACAGTGTGAGTTATATGGAGTGACGACTGTGATTCACAACACATACAGTCTTCATTTTAACAGATTATTATAGTTGTATTTAACCTTGTGAAACGTCCAAGAGGAAGTCAGTTCCTGTTCTCACTGTTTTAGCTAACAGTTATTCCCTCACCTCGAAGCCTCTCTTATCTCCCTCAAAAAATCCAGGTTGAAACTTTACTGAGAAACAGGAGTGTGAACTCCTCTATTCTGAAGATAAAATAGAATAGAAATAGAACAGAACAGAAAGGCTTTATTGTTATTGTGTAACTCTGCATACGATGAAATTTTCAGTGGAGTTCAG
>JAUCMX010000011.1:4758608-4808608 GCA_033459395.1 Hemibagrus guttatus
CCCACTCTCAGCCATACCCACTCTCGGCCATACCACTCTCAGCCATACCCACTCTCAGCTATATGCATTCAGCCATACCCACTCTCAGCCACGCCCACTCAGCCATACCCACTCTCAGCTATATGTACTCAGCCATACCCACTCTTAGCCATACCCACTCTCAGCCACACTCACTCAGCCATACCCACTCTCATCCATACCCACTCTCAGCCACGCTTACTCAGCCATACCCACTCTCAGCCATACCCACTCTCAGCCATACCCACTCTCGGCCATACCACTCTCAGCCATACCCATTCTCAGCTATATGCATTCAGCCATACCCACTCTCAGCCACGCCCACTCAGCCATACCCACTCTCAGCTATATGTACTCAGCCATACCCACTCTTAGCCATACCCACTCTCAGCCACACTCACTCAGCCATACCCACTCTCATCCATACCCACTCTCAGCCACGCTTACTCAGCCATACCCACTCTCAGCCATACCCACTCTCAGCCATACCCACTCTCGGCCATACCACTCTCAGCCATACCCACTCTCAGCTATATGCATTCAGCCATACCCACTCTCAGCTATATGCAATCAGCCATACCCACTCTCAGCCATACCACTCTCAGCCATACCCACTCTCAGCCATACCCACTCTCGGCCATACCGCTCTCAGCCATACCCACTCTCAGCTATATGCATTCAGCCATACCCACTCTCAGCTATATGCAATCAGCCATACCCACTCTCAGCCATACCACTCTCAGCCATACCCACTCTCAGCTATATGCACTCTCAGCCATACCACTCTCAGCCATACCCACTCTCAGCCATACCCACTCTCAGCCACGCTCACTCAGCCATACCCACTCTCAGCCATACCCACTCTCAGCCATACCACTCTCAGCCATACCCACTCTCAGCCATACCACTCTCAGCCATACCCATTCTCAGCCATACCCACTCTCAACTATATCCACTCAGCCATACCCAATCTCAGCTATATGCACTCAGCCATACTCACTCTCAGCTATATGCACTCAGCCATACCCACTCTCAGCTATATGCACTCAGCCATACCCACTCTCAGCTATATCCACTCAGCCACGCCCACTCAGCCATACCCACTCTCAGCTATATGTACTCAGCCATACCCACTCTCAGCCATACCCACTCTCAGCCACGCTCACTCAGCCATACCCACTCTCAGCCATACTCTAATAGCTCTAATAGCCATTCTATCTTGCTTACCTTGATTTTAACCTGCTTAAGACTCGATTTTGATTTAATCTTGGCTAGTTCTAGCAATGAATTTGTCTTGGACTTGTCAGTGATGGGCTTCATTACAGTTCTAGTACAAACACTGTTGTAGATAGAGTGTGGTGCATCTGTGATGTGGCCAGTGTGGATTCCAAAATGAAAATGGATATGGATGTAATGTGATGTGTTTGATGTGACTTGGCCATGTAATGATGCAGAATTAAACGTGGGTTATGACCTGGAGCAGATCTTCCTGTGGTGTATAAAATCCAGTCATAAATTTATCAGTCAGTCCTGTCATATTCATGGGAGTGAATCTTTGCCCTTAAAGTCCTCAATATTCCTCTTTATATAATCATTTAAAAGTTTGTACTTTTAATGGTATAAAACTTTAAGTGTTTTGCTATTTGCCTTAGATCCAGCCCCTGTCCATCTCCCCATAGCACTCTGTTAAGCCTCTTTGGCTCGATTTTCCCCAAGTCCCTGTGGTCAAGCTGATAATTGGCTTTTCTGCTCAGGACTGAAATGAAATCATGTGTGCAGAATAATAAGCTATCAGACTTCACCTGTTCCATTATAGAGCTGAACAAAGGGTACAGGAAAAAACACAGAGAGAGAGAGAGAGAGAGAGAGAGAGAGAGAGAGAGAGAGAGAGAGAGAGATACTTTTTAACAAGAATCAACAGATACTGTAAATAATAAACTATTATTACTGGTGTTATTGTGGATTATTTTCCTATAATAGCATATCGCCAAGAGTTTTATTCCTCTTATACCACAGCCATTAAAGAACATCGTACTTTGTTTTTTAACCATTTCTAGTTACATTTACTGTTGTGAAATGTAGTTCCTGTTGTCACGTCAGTGATATCAGCTAGAAACATCGTCGTTTCCTCAAACAGCTTTTTATCCCATTTACCAGTGGAGTTGTGAGAGATCTCCTCTCCTAGTGTAGTGTAGTGATGTGTGTAGTGTAGTGTAGTGATGTGTGTAGTGATGTGTGTAGTGTAGTGTAGTGATGTGTGTAGTGATGTGTGTAGTGTAGTGTAGTGATGTGTGTAGTGATGTGTGTAGTGATGTGTGTAGTGTAGTGATGTGTGTAGTGTAATGTAGTGATGTGTGTAGTGTAGTGTAGTGATGTGTGTAGTGATGTGTGTAGTGTAGTGATGTGTGTAGTGTAATGTAGTGATGTGTGTAGTGTAGTGTAGTGATGTGTGTAGTGTAGTGATGTGTGTAGTGTAATGTAGTGATGTGTGTAGTGTAGTGTAGTGATGTGTGTAATGTAGTGTAGTGATGTGTGTAGTGATGTGTGTAGTGTAGTGATGTGTGTAGTGTAGTGTAGTGATGTGTGTAGTGATGTGTGTAGTGATGTGTGTAGTGTAGTGTAGTGATGTGTGTAATGTAGTGTAGTGATGAGTGTAGTGTAGTGATGTGTGTAGTGTAGTGATGTGTGTAGTGTAGTGCAGTGATGTGTGTAGTGTAATGTAGTGATGTGTGTAGTGTAGTGTAGTGATGTGTGTAGTGTAATGTAGTGATGTGGGTAGTGTAGTGTAGTGATGTGTGTAGTGTAGTGTAGTGATGTGTGTAGTGTAATGTAGTGATGTGTGTAGTGTAGTGATGTGTGTAGTGTAGTGTAGTGATGTGTGTAGTGTAGTGATGTGTGTAGTGTAGTGTAGTGATGTGTGTAGTGATGTGTGTAGTGTAGTGATGTGTGTAGTGATGTGTGTAGTGTAGTGTAGTGATGTGTGTAGTGTAGTGTAGTGATGTGTGTAGTGTAGTGTAGTGTAGTGATGTGTGTAGTGTAGTGTAGTGATGTGTGTAGTGTACTGTAGTGATGTGTGTAGTGTAGTGATGTGTGTAGTGTAGTGATCTGTAGTGATGTGTGTAGTGTAATGATGCATAGTGATGTGTGTAGTGTAGTGATGTGTGTAGTGTAGTGTAGTGATGTGTGTAGTGTAGTGATGTGTGTAGTGTAATGTAGTGATGTGTGTAGTGTAGTGATGTGTGTAGTGTAATGTAGTGATGTGTGTAGTGTAGTGATCTGTAGTGATGTGTGTAGTGTAGTGATGTGTGTAGTGTAATGTAGTGATGTGTGTAGTGTAGTGATGTGTGTAGTGTAATGTAGTGATGTGTGTAGTGTAGTGATGTGTGTAGTGTAGTGATCTGTAGTGATGTGTGTAGTGTAGTGATGTGTGTAGTGTAATGATGTGTGTAGTGTAGTGATGTGTAGTGATGTGCATAGTGTACTGATGTGTGTAGTGATGTGTAGTGATGTGTGTAGTGTACTGATGTGTGTAGTGTAGTGTAGTGATGTGTGTAGTGTACTGTAGTGATGTGTGTAGTGTAGTGATGTGTGTAGTGTAGTGATCTGTAGTGATGTGTGTAGTGTAATGATGCATAGTGATGTGTGTAGTGTAGTGATGTGTGTAGTGTAGTGTAGTGATGTGTGTAGTGTAGTGATGTGTGTAGTGTAATGTAGTGATGTGTGTAGTGTAGTGATGTGTGTAGTGTAATGTAGTGATGTGTGTAGTGTAGTGATCTGTAGTGATGTGTGTAGTGTAGTGATGTGTGTAGTGTAATGTAGTGATGTGTGTAGTGTAGTGATGTGTGTAGTGTAATGTAGTGATGTGTGTAGTGTAGTGATGTGTGTAGTGTAGTGATCTGTAGTGATGTGTGTAGTGTAGTGATGTGTGTAGTGTAATGATGTGTGTAGTGTAGTGATGTGTAGTGATGTGCATAGTGTACTGATGTGTGTAGTGATGTGTAGTGATGTGTGTAGTGTACTGATGTGTGTAGTGATGTGTAGTGATGTGTGTAGTGTAGCAGAGATGTTCACAAGTCTCTCATCTGAAGTCCGAGTCAAGTCTGAAGTCTTTTGTCACGAGTCCGAGTCGTGTCTCGAGTCATTTCATGCGTTATTGAGAAAAAAAAGTATTTAAAAATCCTGTAAATATCCTTTTTTCAAAGCTGTTTTACGTAGACAAAATTGTTATCAGTGTTGGAAACAGTTGTGTTGCTTAATATTTTTAATAACCTGTGATTTTTCAGGATTCTTTGATAAACAGAGGGTTGGGGCTGCAGCATTTGTTTGAGGTGGAAATCTTTTCTGACGATATACACTGTATACTGTTCAGAAATTTCAGAGGTCAATTTCTTTCTTTCTTACTAGAAAAGACTTGTTGGAAAGGATTTCAATTTGGAATGGGTGCTGGTCTTTTCGGCTTTCCGTTTATCAAAGAATCCGAAAACTATTTCCAACATTGTTAATAAATTAACATATTAGAATGATGATGCTAAGTGAGGCACAAGATGGCGAGAGTCGCTCGTTATTATATACAGTGTTGCTACTGATGACAGTCATTATCAGATAGAAGTCAATATAAAACTGAAGGCATGCTGATTGCGATATATACGGATGTGGAGAAAACTGTACAATATCTTCGCTCTCTCTCTCTCTCTCTCTCTCTCTCTCTCTCTCTCTCACTCTGTCATAAAAATATTAAGTAAAAGCCACGCATTTTCTATATACTAAAAAATCAGCATTTTGGCTCATGTTTTTAACAGGGTGACAGTGGCAGTGTAATAGAGCGAGCAGCCGTGCACAGTTTTATAGCTATATGGCTGAGTTCATGTGACTAACCTTTGCGGCTGTATGCTCAGGTGTCTAATAAAGTTCCAAGTTGTTGTCCCAGTATCCTTTATTGTTTTTCCACATTCTTTGCATGTGGCTGATCTTCCAGACATTCCTTCTGACACATTAGAAAATGCAAATGATAAAACATATGGCACTGCAGGTCCTGCCATGTTTCGTGAGACTCTTATCACGACATTTCGGATTTTACGCGCCGCACACGGCCAATATACGTCTTTGAGTTCTATAATAAGGGTCCGGTCCGGTCCAATCTACTGCGATACAGCATACACAAATAAGACACGTAATCTTTCTTTATGATATCAGTAGTTAAGGATAAAAGACTCGAGTTGATTTTAAAGTATTCACGAGTCTTTTATGTCGAGTCGAGTCAAGTCTGAAGTCATTTCAGTTCGAGTCTGAGTCGAGTCTGAAGTCCATGAAAAATGCGACTCGAGTGCGACTCTAGTCCGAGTCACTGACTTGAGTGCCCATCTCTGTAGTGTAGTGTAGTCATGTGTGTAGTGTAGTGTAGTGTAGTGTGTAGTGTAGTGATGTGTAGTGATGTGTGTGGTGTAGTGATGTGTGTAGTTTAGTGCAGTGATGTGTGTAGTGTAGTGATGTGTGTAGTTTAGTGCAGTGATGTGTGTAGTGCAGTGATGTGTGTAGTGATTTTTGTGTGGTGTAGTGATTTTTGTAGTGATGTGTGTAGTGTAGTGATGTGTGTTGTGTAGTGATGTGTGTAGTGTACTGCAGTGATTTGTGTAGTGATGTGTGTAGTGTAGTGATGTTTAGTGATGTGTAGTGTAGTGATTAGTGTAGTGTAGTGATTTTTGTGTAGTGTAGTGATGTGTGTGGTGTACTGATGTGTAGTGATGTGTGTAGTGTAGTGATGTTTAGTGATGTGTAGTGTAGTGATTAGTGTAGTGTAGTGATTTGTGTAGTGTAGTGTAGTGATGTGTGTGGTGTAGTGATGTGTAGTGATGTGTGTAGTGTACTGCAGTGATGTGCGTAGTGTAGTGATGTGTAGTAATGAGTGTAGTGTAGTGTAGTGATTTGTGTAGTGATGTGTGTAGTGTAGTGATGTTTAGTGATGTGTGTAGTGTAGTGATTAGTGTAGTGTAGTGATTTGTGTAGTGTAGTGATTTGTGTAGTGTAGTGTAGTGATTTGTGTAGTGTAGTTATGTGTGTAGTGTAGTGATGTGTAGTGATGTGTGTGGTGTAGTGATGTGTGTGGTGTAGTGATGTGTAGTGATGTGTGTAGTTTAGTGTAGTGATGTGTGTAGTGTACTGCAGTGATGTGTGTAGTGTAGTGATGTGTAGTGATGAGTGTAGTGTAGTGTAGTGATTTGTGTAGTGATGTGTGTAGTGTAGTGTAGTGATGTGTGTAGTGTAGTGTAGTGTAGTGATGTGTGTAGTGTAGTTATGTGTGTAGTGTAGTGATGTGTAGTGATGTGTGTAGTTTAGTGTAGTGATGTGTAGTGATGTGTGTAGTGTAGTGATGTGTGTAGTGTAGTGTAGTGTAGTGATGTGTAGTGATGTTTGTAGTGTAGTGACGTGCAGTGATGTGTGTAGTGTAGTGATGTGTAATTATGTGTGTAGTGAAGTAATGTGTGTAGTGTAGTGTAGTTATGTGTGTAGTGTAGTGTAGTGATTTTTGTGTAGTGTAGTGTAGCGATGTGTGTAGTGTAGTGTAGTGATGTGTGTAGTGTAGTGATGTGTGTATTGTAGTATAGTGATTTGTGTAGTGTAGTGTAGTGATGTGTGTAGTGAAGTGATGTGTGTACTGTAGTGATGTATGTAGTGTAGTGACGTGTAGTGATGTGTAGTTATGTGTGTAGTGTAGTGTAGTTATGTGTATAGTGTATTGATGAGTGTAGTGTAGCGATGTGTGTAGTGAAGTGATTTTTGTGTAGTGTAGTTATGTGTATAGTGTAGTGATGTGTAGTTATGTGTGTAGTGTAGTGTAGTGATGTGTAGTGATGTGTGTAGTGTAATGTAGTTATGTGTGTAACGTCACATGTGTAGTGATGTGTATAGTGTAGTGAAGTGATGTGTGTAGTATAGTGTAGTGATGTGTGTAGCGTAGTGATGTGTAGTGATTTGTGTAGTGTAGTGATGTGTAGTGATGTGTGTATTGTAGTGATGTGTAGTGATATGTGAAGTGTAGTGATGTGTAGTGATGTGTTGTGTAGTGATATGTGAAGTGTAGTGATGTGTAGTGATGTGTGTATTGTAGTGATGTGTAGTGATTTGTGTATTGTATTGTAGTGATGTGTGTAGTTTAGTGTAGTGATGTGTGTAGTGTAGTGATGTGTGTAGTGTAGTGATGTGTGAAGTGTAGTGATGTGTAGTGTAGTGATTTGTGTAGTGTAGTGATGTGTGTATTGTAGTGATGTGTGTATTGTAGTGTAGTGATGTGTAGTGATGTGTGTATTGTAGTGATGTGTATATTGTAGTGTAGTGATGTGTGTAGTATAGTGTAGTGATTTGTGTAGTGTAGTGATGTTTAGTGATGTGTGTAGTGTAATGTAGGTATGTGTGTAGCGTCACATGTGTAGTGATGTGTGTAGTGTAGTGAAGTGATGTGTGTAGTGTAGTGAAGTGATGTGTGTAGTGTAGCGTAGTGATGTGTAGTGATTTGTGTAGTGTAGTGATGTGTGTAGTGTAGTGATGTGTGTAGCTTAGTGATGTGTGTTGTGTAGTGATATGTGAAGTGTAGTGATGTGTAGTGATTTGTGTACTGTATTGTAGTGATGTGTGTGGGGGCATTGGTGGCTCAGTGGTAGGTTACTCGCCTATCATGCGAAAGGCCCAGGTTTGATTCCAGCCAATGCCTCAACCCCAGCCACTGGATGCAGTGCCGGTCCCAAGCCCGGAAAAATGGGAGGGTTGCGTCAGGAAGGGCATCCGGCGTAAAACGTTTGCCAAGTTGTTGTGCGGACCAGTTGGTCCGCTGTGGCGACCCCGAACAGGGAGCAGCCGAAAGCAACTTTATTGTAATGATGTGTGTAGTTTAGTGTAGTGATGTGTGTAGTGTAGTGATGTCTGTAGTTTAGTGTAGTGATGTGTGTAGTGTAGTGATGTGTGTAGTTTAGTGATGTGTGTAGTGTAGTGATGTGTGTAGTTTAGTGATGTGTGTAGTGTAGTGATATGTGAAGTGTAGTGATGTGTAGTGATGTGTAGTGTAGTGATTTGTGTAGTGTAGTGATGTGTAGTGATGTGTGTATTGTAGTGTAGTGATGTGTGTAGTATAGTGTAGTGATTTGTGTAGTGTAGTGATGTTTAGTTATGTGTGCAGTGTAGTGATGTGTGTAGTGTAGTGTAGTGATGTGTGTAGTGTAGTGATGTGTGTAGTAAAGTGATGTGTGTAGTGATGTGTAGTTGTCTGTGTAGTTTAGTGATTTGTGTAGTAAAGTGATGTGTAGTGATGTGTGTAGTGTAGTTTAGTGATGTGTGTAGTGTAGTTTAGTGATGTGTAGTTATGTGTGTAGTTTAGTGATTTGTGTAGTGTAGTGATGTGTGGTGATGTGTGTAGTGTAGTGTAGTGATGTGTGTAGTGATGTGTAGTTAAGTGTGTAGTTTAGTGATTTGTGTAGGGTAGTGATGTGTAGTGATGTGTGTACTGTAGTTTAGTGATGTGTATAGTGTAGTGATGTGTGTAGTATAGTGTAGTGATTTGTGTAGTGTAGTGATGTTTAGTTATGTGTGCAGTGTAGTGATTTGTGTACTGTAGTGATGTGTGTAGTGATGTGTGTAGTGTAGTGATGTGTAGTGATGTGTGCAGTGTAGTGATGTGTGTAGTGTAGTGATGTGTAGTGATGTGTGTAGTGTAGTGATGTGTAGTGATGTGTGTAGTGTAGTGATGTGTAGTGATGTGTGTAGTGCAGTGATGTGTAGTGATGTGTGTAGTGCAGTGATGTGTAGTGATGTGTGTAGTGCAGTGATGTGTAGTGATGTGTGTAGTGCAGTGATGTGTAGTGATGTGTGTAGTGCAGTGATGTGTAGTGATGTGTGTAGTGCAGTGATGTGTAGTGATGTGTGTAGTGCAGTGATGTGTAGTGATGTGTGTAGTGCAGTGATGTGTAGTGATGTGTGTAGTGCAGTGATGTGAGCTGCATTTCTATTGGAAATTCTATGAAAACAGAGGGAGTGTCTGCAGTCTGATTTGTACAATCGGTTTCTATCAGCTTTCATTAACATTCCGTTTTTCTATAGGTTGTGCGTCGAACACTGTGAACTTTTCAGATTTGTCGCTCCAGACCATTGCTCTGCTCCAAAAAAACACTGCTCATTGTTTTGTCTTAAGCGCCTCTGTTATTGCCTGAAGTCATTCAGAAGGTCATTTAGAAGGAGCGAAGTCGAATGTAATGAGTCGTTCCATTGTGGATTGATTGGAGCAATGTTGCAGAAATCCAAATTCATGTTGCCATGGCAACTCTTTCTCTCCATCCCTGCAATATAATCGCAGAACACGCCGATATTATCGCGGTCCTCGTTCCGCAAATTCTCTAAGACCTTCTCCGAGCGTCCCTGTCTGTCCCACTTCTCTTAGATCGATGGCTAATGTGCGGCACAAAAAACACAAAGCCTCATGGGAAATGTAGTGCAGCAGGAGCTTGTGTTTGGAATTTGATCCAGATGTGGCTGGCTGCTGGTACAGGGGATTATCAATGATCCAACACATCTGGATTTACAGCTCTGTATGGTGTGTGTGTGTGTGTGTGTGTGTGTGTGTGTGTGTGTGTTCAGGATGCCACAGTAACTCCATGTGTATCTGCTCAGATTGTACAGATAATTGGTGAGGAAGAGTTCAGAGAGTGTGATGGAAAATTGGATGGATTTTTTTTTTCTAGAGCCATCTGTAGTTTGGGTTTCAGCACTGATTATTAGCTAGCCTAACTAGCTGTTTATCTAACTGCTAATCAGCTCACTCCGGTCAGTGGGATTTCTGAGTCTCAGAGAATTTACATATATTAAGATTTATGTTAAGATTAGTGTTACCATGGCAACTATCACAAGCCATTACTAACAGAAGCTAAACTTTATTTTGCTAATAGTAAGAGAGAGAGAGGGTTAGCAAAAAGTAGGATACTAAAAGGTGTAACCTGTTTCTTGTCTCTCAAACACACACACACACACACACAATATTAAACTGTGCATTCTAAATGCTGTGATTTATCCAGTTTTTGTTTCATCTGTAATGTAGTATCTTGCGGCTTCATGAAGCCGTGTACTATCCTGACAAATAAAATGACAGATAAATAAAATGTAATATAAGAATTATGACTGTGAAAGTCTTTTTTTTTGTGATTAGTGTGATAGTAACACCTAGCACTATTCATGCAGATGTGTCGGTGATATACGATACTTCTAGTAGATTTAATTCATCGTCATCTTCTCAGACATGCTGCATATCATCACAGAAATCTTTTCTTTTTTTAAATTCTGTCTTTAATTTCATAGCAAATGAAGCACTGTTCCCTTCTTCAGTCTGTATTTCCTATCCCTGATTTTTTGGGGTTTTAAAGGTGAGTATGTTTAAAGGCAACTGGTCTGGGGGGGTGGGGTCAGTGGTAATTAGTGTTAGAGATGGATTGTGATGATGAGAGCGATGTGATGAGATGTGTGCTAGAGGTGTGTGTATGTGTGTATACGTTGGTTATCAGGCTGTTGTGACGTTTAATTTAAGGTGATCAGTGTGAGGATCTCTGTGCTCGATTACTCTCTCCTTATCGCGGCCTTGATCCACACCTTCAGCCGAGCGACACCTGGAGTCTGTAATTACATCTCATCACTCTGACACACTGCTCCTGATGGAGACGACAACCGGAGATAATTGTGTGTGTGTGTGTGTGTGTGTGTGTGTGTGTGTGTGTGTGTGTGTGTGTGTAAGCTACTGAAGTTCTGACATCATGGTGTGGATTGATGATCTTTGAGATTCAGGGACTGATTGAAGTTTAATACCCTATAATTATTAAAGACACAAACACAAACAGGTCGATACACATCCCACTGAGTGTGTGTGTGTGTGTGTGTGTGTGTGTGTGTGTTTGGATACGAAATTAGCTCATTGTGCCATAAACTCAGGCAAAATGTCATGCTCCTCTGCAATAGCTGTAATTATCCTAAATATTTAAAACACAGCTTTAAGATGAGATTAGATTTAGATTGATTACTGAATCCAGAGATTATTATTTAATTAAAATATTTCAGTAATCTATTTTTAATACAGATTCAGAGTTTTGATATCATTTTATCTCCTGTTTAATTTTATTTAATTTTTTATTTATATTTGATTGTTTTAAATGTTATTATTTAATTTATATTTTTCTCAGGTTTTTTTTTTTTAATCTTATTTAGTTTAAAGTTTGATTTATGTTTGTGAAATTTTTCAAGACCACCTGTATATTCTCCTGGTGCATTCTGGGTAAGACGTGCATCTCTGTAAACACTGGAAATGGCGTTTTATCAGATGCAGTGTTTTAGGATTTGAGACATTTCCTATCGAGTGCATTAGTCAGGGAGCAAAAAGAAAAAGGGTGATCAGAGGAGTATGATCTCACAGGGGGGTGATGGGTAATGAAGTCCAAACTATGCTGACGTTTATTAATGATAAAAAGGTGTGCAGCTTTACCTGGTGATATTTACGCTCAATTAATCAGGATTTAACCATGACATTTATCAATATCCATCCCTGGAGAGTTTTCATCCCCCTTCTCTCTCTCTCTCTCTCTCTCTCTCTCTCTCTCTCTCTCTCTCTCTCTCTCTCTCTCTCTCACACACACACACACACACACACACACATACACACATTCCCTCTCTTTTCTCTTTCTTTCTTTCTTTCTTTCTTTCTTTCTTTCTTTCTTTCTTAGTGTAGTTACATTGTGTGTGTGTGTGTGTGTGTGTGCGTGTGTGTGTGTGCGTGTGTGTGTGTGTGTGTGAAGAAGGATATGTGCAACCAAAAGAACTGCTGCTCCGATTTTGACTGTCTCGTTTATGGTGATGGATGGATCAGTCGGAATGAGAGAACGAGGGAACAGACAAACGTTCCTGCAGCTTCCAATTACTGAGATTTAACCTGACATATACAACAAGCAGAAAACATTCTAAAGACCCCCCCCCCACCCCCCTCCCTCTCTCAGTTGGTGGTTGGTGGATGAGAGTGGCATGTGGAGCGTGTTGTGAGAGCGAATGAGATTTTTCTGTTTCAGGAAACTTTCTCAGTGCTCTGAACCTTTATCTGAAGCACTCTGAAGCATCTCTAGGTGAACAAATAATATTAATAGTGAGCAAGCGGTTATATTAGTTTCAGTTATTGCTTTAAAGCAGAGCAGAATGAGGATTCTCGAGCAGGAACTGCAGGAAGATCATTTTCCTGACATTTCAGGCATCAGTGTTTGGGAAGATCAACAGACTTTCTGGATGAGACTATTGGCAAATCGAGTCAAGGTTAAAGAGTTTTTCTCAGACGTTGACAAAATCATAGCACCTGTAGTAAATGTAAGAAAAATAAAACGAAGATCTTAATGAAGAAGAAGTTTATTCCAGCATCGCAGTGACAAAATACATAAAGTACTCTGGGTTCATCGGAGTCAAAAAGAACACAGAACAAATCCTGCTCACACATTTTATACAGTGTTTCCCGTGTGTAATTTAAATGAGTTTCATTTTAAATGTAAATTACTGAGTATCCCCCAAATGGCTGGGTGATACTATCGTCTAGCCGGATGTCCTTAATGGTAATCGCGGTCACGTACACCTTGGCTTGGTATTGTTACAGGTGTGATCACCCAAATGGTCGGGTGATACTGAATGGTAATCATGGTCACGTATACCCTTTGTTCAGTGATGGTTCTTGACGTCTTGCTGCCGCTCCCATACTAATAATTGATTGGATTAAGTGTTCTAAATGTTTGGTAAGGCTGCTTTAAGCCAATGTAGAAATACCATACAGATAAACTGAATTGAATTAAACATATTTCTATATGATATGTAAGCCTTTTTTGTTCTCCCCGTGCCTCGGAGGTTTCCTCCGGGAGCTCCGGTTTCCTCCACCGGTCCAAAGACATGCGTGGTAGGTTGATTGGCATCTCTAAATTGGCCGTAGTGTGTGAATGAGAGTGTATATGTGCCCTGCGATGGGTTGGCACTCCGTCCAGGGTGTATCCTGCCTTGATGCCCAATGACGCCTGAGATAGGCACAGGCTCCCCCGTGACCCGAGAATAGTTCGGATAAGCGGTAGACAATGAATGAATGTAAGCCTTTTTGGGAATGAGCTTTTTCAGATGTGTACTGTGGAGTGGAATCTGGGTTGGGGCAGTCTGTAGTTTCTTACAGTCCCCCCTTTGATGCTTTTTGGCGCGAAAGCATCACATCACTTCCTTTACACAGATTACATCTCCCATCTCAGGCAGGTGCCCAGTGGCGGTGAAGCCCTGCAGTAGGTTGTCCTCCTTCGGCCCTCAGAGAATCTTACCCGTCATTGAGACATCACCTCATGCACACTGGTTATGGCTCCATTCTCCCAGGCAAACTTATCACAATGTTTCTTCTTAAAATTTGGTTCTATGTATAAATATAATAAATATTTCCTGGGATTGGAGTAGAGGCATGCAGGAACCATCACAGCCAACGGGAACGTCCTACATTAATTATTAATTAATTAATTATCAATCTGATGTCTCAATATAGAACACATACAACATAACATCACGCATTGGCAGATGATGAGAAAAATGCATACACAAACGGCAGTTTTGAAAGTTACATCCCAAATCAAATCAGAGTAAGCAATAACTACATCACCATTATGCATTTGTTTAGTTAAAACTTTGTCCTTTTCCACAAGACCTTGTTGCGCCTTGACAATGTGGTTATCTTTCCTCTGCATTAATGACATTAACATAGTGTCCAGTTTTGGTATTTCAAAATCAAACTCTGGGATGTCTTCCACAAAACCTAGTAGTTCCTCTGGGTTCAATGACACTGTCTGTAAAGTGACATTTACATATGGAAAGTAATAATTTCCTACGGACCAATCAGTCTCTGAGGCTATGCAAAATGAGGTATCATTGATAGGACAAAGGGTCTGTTTATTATTAACAAAAATAGAGAAGTGATCGAGCGTTGTAGTAACGCATGTTCTAGGTCTGAAACTAATGCCCTTGTGAAATTATTGTGGACATGGGTTTGGCTGATTTCACACGCCTCATAGTTACTATGGGGTGCTCCACACAATGGTTGTTTTCCCAAGGTCACATTCGCAGATAAAACCAAATGGAGTCTTGTCACAGCGTTCTGTGTTGACTCCCCGCCATTCTCCTGATGGTAGCTGGGTGACAATCCTGGGAAGATCCTTTCTCTCCTTCAACACATTTTCCTGTAATATTCCCAAATTGTCCATGCTTAGAATCTTCCCAAACACTTGTTCCTTCTGAAAAACTGGTACTGAAATAGTCAGGAGCATAGCATACATCTGTCTCATAAAACAACCAAATCGATCAAAACTATTTCCGGCCGAGCAGGCCCAGGAAGTGTCCTTAGGTTTATTGATTACAGTCTCATTCCACCACCTCAAAATCTGAATGGGTGGGATTCTGTTGGTGGATTTTGATGGTTTCCCTCCCTGACGAGAGAAGGGCAGGTGGGTACCTTCCATTAAAGGACCATAATCCAGAGGGCTATAAAATCCAGCAGGAATAGGATGAGAAGAAACCCTGGCCATTTGGATGATGTAACTGTAAGGGATGGGTAATTTGCATTTACCCAATCTATTCATAAATGTCTTTATATTGTCTGAAGTGGAATTAAAACAGTCTTTAAGTCCAAACCTCTTCATAAGGACCTCCTCAGTGAAGAGAGTAGGTGGAACCTTTCCGGCCAATACTTCCTTCAAAATGTGGGTGATTTCCTGATGTTTGATGGAGGCAAACTGTGCACAGTACAACTGTTTCTGCATGGTATTGAAAGCTTTTTTAGTCTGTTGAGCTATGACAGAGAGGGCAGATGCAATGGTATGAATATCCTGGACGGTTTCCTTTTCTTCACTTAGTCCCTCTTGCAGATAGGCATCCGTTTGCAGAACCTGTTGTCCAACAAGAGCTTTTAATTTGAGTTCATTCTGTCTAAGTTCCTGAGCACTTATCCAGTTGGAGATGCCTAAACCCGTTCCGGTGGCCCCAAGCATATTGTCAACAAATCCGAGCAACTTCTGTCTGGAAGAGACACCCTCTATGTGATCCTCTGGATGGTCTTCCAGCATCTGCTCTGTGGATGAGCTGGGAGCTCTACAGCTCCATCGTATCTCAAGAATGCTGTTGTCAGTAGATCCTTGTACATTTCAGTCGCACTCTCTACCCGGCATCGCTCATCCATGTCTGGAGACCAAGCTGTTAGATTTACTAGTACTGGAACATGGACCCATTGGAGGTTGTTGATCAGCACCCCTGGATATGGTCTCGTCTTTATGCCAGAAGGTGGGGCTGGTTGCAGTTCTGGGCACTCTTGCATCGTCACCATCACCGGAAGGACCACTGCCAGGACCCATGGCCACATCTCTGGATCTGTTAGTCAGGAAGTTCTGAAAATAAGAAAAAAACATGCAAATGTAAAATACCCCCCCCCCCCTTTTTTTTTACACAGGTCAACAACAACAACAACAACAACAACTACAACAACAACAACAAAATACTAATATTTTCCTTATTTTTCCATTAGGCATGGCCCTGTAGGATTACCATCTGGACTTTGGTATGGTTTCATCTGGTCAATGTGAAACCATTTCTTTACTTTTCTGTTTTTGGTTTTATGACAGATCTTGTAAACCGAGTCTCCGCATTTATCAATTATTGTGTATGGTCCCACCCAGTTAGCGGTCCATGGACCATCATGGTGATAGTTCTTTACCATAACTACATCACCAAGCTCGAATTTGTGATTGTGTACGTCCTGATCAAAATACATCTTATTGTATTTTTGACTGAGTCCAATTTGCTGTGCAGCTTGGTGATACATGGCTGGTAAAGAGCGATACAGACTTTTGAGAAACATTTCAGTTGTCCATCCTTCAATCATTGGTTTGGGGAGTTCAAAGAAAAGGTGTTCAGGTAATCTCATTTTCCTTCCTGTCATCAACTCATGAGGACTATAACCTGTGCTTTTATGTACAATTCCCCTTACTGACATTAAGATACTTGGGAGATTTTGGGCCCAATTGGGGCCATTCTCTAACACCATTTTTCTCAAAGCTGTTTTCAGTGTTCGGTTCACTCTTTCTACCCCTCCTGAAGATTGTGGGTGCTGTGCTATATGAAGCCAATGTTTTATCCCAAGCAGTTCTGCAAGATCTGAATGAACTTTTCCTGTGAAATGGATGCCTCTATCACTTTCTAAACTTAAAGGAAGGCCAAATCTACAGTAGATTTGTTCCCAAAGTACTCGTGCTGTGTTAGAAGCTGTGTCAGACTTGATTGGGAATGCCTCAATCCATTTGCTAAACGTGTCGATAACCACTAGAATATATCGGTATCCACCTTTGGCTGCAGGTAAAGGACCAATATAATCAGTCTGGAGGTTTGTCCATGGGCCTTCAGCAAGGCACGTAGGTCTTAAAGGGCCCTTCTTTTTAACCCTTGATGGATTGATTTGAGCACATGTTAAGCAATTTGCGCAGTAATCTTTCACATCCTTATCCATACCTGGCCACCAAAACATATTTGCTATCCTGTCTTTCACCTTTGTTACACCTAAGTGTCCCCCCGATTGTGGATATGATACAAAATGTCATTCCGAAATCTTGTAGGTGGAACCCACACTGGAGTGTTGTCATTTTTGTACAGTAATATGTTATCATGTACCAGTAAATGTGTATCATACTGAGCAAATGGACCATCAACAATCTTTTGTGCATTCTTTTTCATTCTGACTCTTCTGTTATTAAGGGATCACTTTGTTGAGCGCTTTTGAGATCTACTGGATCTGTAATGTTGATGGTGGCAATCTGAAAATGTTAGTCCCTCCACAGCAGCTTTCTTTTCTAACTCATCAAATTACCGTCACCATGCTCGTCTGTCCCTTTCTTCTGATGTGCTTTGACTTTCAACAATGCAATCTTACGGGTGCTATTCTTCACAGCCGACCACAAAGCCTGAATTGGACCACAATGAATCAGAGGTTGACCATCGGCACTAGTAAAACCCCTTTTCTGCCAAATCGGTAAATACTCTGTAAGAGAATTGACCACGAATGCAGAATCTGAATATATGTTCAAATCTGAATTTGGAAAGACCTTTAACGTCTGTAACAATGACGTTACTTCTGCTTTCTGGACTGAAAACTGAGATGGACATTTATACAGAAAATTTATTCTGTCGGAATGGATGGCAAAACCAGTATGGTATTGTCCATTTTGCCAGTATCTAGAACCATCAACATATACATCCACAGCTCCTTCAATAGCTTTTATCTCAAAGACACTTTCAGGGGGTCGACTGTGTTCATCTTCACAAATGTGTGGAGTACCTTCATACAAGAGTGTTCGGGGCAGCATTGAGTTGGGTTTGTACACAGTCTTCATATTCTTGGATCCTAAATATAATGTCCACCTGCCTAGTCTAGCACTCGATACTCCCTTAACTCTTCCAGTTAAAAGAAGCTGTAGTGGTGTGTGTGGGGTATGTAGAGTAACTTCATTGAATCCATATATGTACTCGAAATGTGCCATTGCCCAATGAACAGACAGAAGGCGTCGTGTACAGGAATCAAAAGTTTTTTCAACTGGGGAGAGTACTCGTGAAGCATAAGCAATTGGGCGCAAATTTCCCTGCACTTCCTGAAGGAGGACAGCTGACAGTGCCTCCTCTGTTGCCACTGTCTGTAAAATAAATGGCTGTGTCCTGTCTGGATTACGTAAAGCTGGAGCTTCGATGAGTGCTACTTTCAATTTTTCAAATGCTGTCTGATGCTCAGGGCCCCAATTTAAGGAATCAGTCTTTTTTTTTTTTCTGAAAGAACAGTGTTCAGAGGTTTTGCAATGTCGGAAAAGCCTTCAATGAATTCTCTACAAAATCCCACTATCCCTAGAAATGACCTTAAAGCTGTCACTGATACTGGTACTGGAAGTCTCTGAATGATTTCCACCTTGTGAGGATCAGGTGTATGCCCCCCTTCACTTATCTTTATGCCTAGATAGGTGGCCTCAGATTTGATGCAACAAACAGCAAATTATCATGAAAAAAGGGCCACTGTTTAATAAGCACCATCTAGTAAAATTGATGAAGTCAAACTGTTAAAAGAAAAAGCACAAATGAAGACGATAGAAAAACTTTCATGTAATTTTCATATAAGAGAAGCACAGTGATCAGGCTAATGAGCCTACTGTTAGCCTGATCACTGTGAGCCTCCTGTAAGAAAATTAACTTCAGATTTTTTCTAGAGACCCCTGGCTATGAAAAAAGATTCTCATTCTGTCACATTAGGCAAGTGAAGGGATAGGAATCTTTTTTCATAGCCAGGGGTCTACTGTCAGTGCTGGGGTGGCAATACGTTTTAACAGAATATTAGATGAAATCAACACACTTGTAGCAGAGCTAGAACAGTGAAGTGTTTTAATAGTGCAGGCAGAAATAAACAGGCTCATCATTATAAATATTTACACCTCCAGTAATGGCATTGAGAGGGTACAACTCACAGAGTGGCAGTGAATCCTTAGTGTTAATGGGATTGGACTGGAAGTGGACTACAGAATTCATTTTAGACAGAACGAGGGAAGAGCAACAACCACAGTCTGCTAAGGCACTTGAGGGGTTCATGAGTCAGTGTGGTTTGGTTGATGTTTAGAGGGAGAAAAATCAGGAAGAAGCCAAAGCCCTAATAAGATCACGCGTTCAGAACATGGATACTTATTTTTTTCAACCTCCCGAGAAAATTAAAACACCATAACCAGATGCTGTATCTCAGATGAGCAGATGGTATCATAACATAAGAGGCAGCTGATAGGAGGAGAGCAGCTACAGCATTGCATGTACTGGATGCAGGTCTTGAACTACAGTAAGAGGTCAGTGCTGTTCAGGGACGTGCAAACTGGAATCAACAGACTGTCAAACGGACTCTACAAACACTTTTAGGAGTGGACCCTTCTGAGGTTTTTAAGTACTCCTTTAACAAGAGAATTGAAGAACTGGAGACCTGTGGCACTTTTATGCATCAGATCTTATCCTAGCAAAAAGACTAAAACAGTGTGCACATGTTAGTGCATAAAAATCTCTTTTCTTGTGAGAGACTTGTGAAAAATCAGATTTCATGCAAATTATTATTATTTTTTAAATCACTAGATCAGGAAAACTCTCTATAGGGTTGACTATGGATATTTATTTCAGCCGCTTAGTGTTTTTGGTGTAGAGAATTTATATGGTGTCTGAAACTGTTATACTCTGTGGCTTAAGGCTGGACATGGTCTTAGCTGTTCAGTCAGAATGAAAAGAGGTTTCAGTCTGGGGAGTCAGCTCTTTGGACGGCTTTATAGTCTGGCAGTAGAGCCACTGTTATGCAGGCTGAGAGCAGATTGTCATTGAGAGGGCTGCAGAAAAAATGGTAGCGTCTGCATATGCAGATGACGTGACTGTTTTATATCAAGAACCAAGATCATGTTCAAGCTCTGGCCAGTAATTTAGTTATTTATGCAGGACCTCCTTCAGCACATGTCGACTGAGACAAATGTGAGAGCTTTTTAGTAGGGCAGCGGCAGAAACAAGGGCCTCTCATCTTAACTCCAGTGGGGAAAAGCTGTACTGAAATACCTTGGAGTGTTGTTAGGAACTTTCAAAACAAAAACTGGGAGGAAGGGGCAGTGGAGATGGTGTGTGCTAAGTTGTCTCAGTGGACCTGGGTCCATCCCGTGTTGTCCTACAGGGGGAGAGTGTTCTGTTCTCCAACAACATGATCACCTTCATGCTGTGGCTTTCTCTAACCATTCTTGAACTTCAGATACATTGATTAGGGAGTCCATAAGATGACTGTGAACTTTTCCTGGACTAGCCAGGACTTGGACTTCTGTCTTTGTTCTCTGCTACTGCAGGATGTGGAGGAGGCTCTGAGAGTCGGGGCCTGAATGATCTGTGTTGTGGAGACAAAAACGTACAGCTAAAGACAGAACAGAGACTAAGATATAGAGAAGGACTGGCCTGGTTTGTGCTTTACTCCAGTGCATTGAAAACTGATGACTTCTAAGGAGGTCTATGAGAAACACCTGTCTTTACTGAACTTGAGTGAAATAGACGGGTCAGCAACAACATCATTTTACTAGTCTATCCTGAACATCAGCAGGACTGATGCACAAACCTTTACTGTAGCACTGTAGCTGCTGTTCCAAATCCACTAATCCAATCCACATACATTTGACAATACTCCCAGAGAATAGAGCAGGAATATCCAAAATTCAAGGTTTGAGGTCTGGTAACAGCTGGAAGAGGGCAAGAGACTGATGCAGAGAGTGCTGGAAGAGGTGGTTTCAGCATTGCTCTCACGGTTCAGGGAAGCCCTGCGGTGTGTCCGTGGAGGAAACCTGCAGCCTCTTCCACTCTTACTCATCTCTGCAGCAGTAGAGGATTACCAGGGAGAGGAAGGAGCTCTTTTGTCCCTTCAAACACCACAATTACACAAAAACACTTGAAAATGGCAACCAAGGAAGCACTGTCAAGGTTGTGCACAGAGGCTCTCTGGCTGGACTGATGTTATGTTGCTCAGAAATGTTACAGACTTTTCCTCCATGAGGATGCAGGAAGTCCCTGTACAAACCGGCCATAGAGAAGTGTATGACTAATCTGCAGTGGTGGATAGTGCATGAGGACGTAGCTACAGACATGTGGCACACATTAACCCCACAAGAAGTAGAGAGTGTCTCTTCTGTGGCACTGCTGGTGATTTTCACACTGCAGAAGGCTGAACAGACTGTTCACACTGTTCAGAGCCTCGTGCACAGCATCGTGAGCTACATGAGCAGAAACATCTGTAAAACTATTATTCAAATCAATATTGTGGTGTTTTACTTAATTTTATAATCGGTCAGGCCGAGCTTGCTGTCCAGCTTACATGGGGTTGCACACAGGATACTGACAAAGTGCTCACAGTTTTAGCAAAATCCAGACTCAAAGCTGAATATGTTTTTAAAAGGACTCACGGGTTGCTAGAAAATTTTATGCTCTGTGGAGGCAGATGATATAAGTTTTAATTTGTAAAAAATTTGTTCATCCTTGGTGGAAGCTAATGAGTAATAAAAGTAAAATTTTAAAGTCTGTATCTCTCTCCCTCTCTCTCTCTCTCTCTCTCTCTCTCTCTCTCTCAGATAGAAAACAGAAGGAAAAACAGTCCAAGTTAACAAGTTAAACGAATGTACACTGTAATAAATGCCAGACTTTAGGCCTGTGTATCGTCTGCCGCTGTTTTACAGTCTAAAATAATCAACATCATTTTACTAGTCTATCCTGAACATCAGCAGGACTGATGCACAAACCTTTACTGTAGCACTGTAGCTGCTGTTCCAAATCCACTAATCCAATCCACATACATTTGACAATACTCCCAGAGAATAGAGCAGGAATATCCAAAATTCAAGGTTTGAGGTCTGGTAACAGCTGGAAGAGGGCAAGAGACTGATGCAGAGAGTGCTGGAAGAGGTGGTTTCAGCATTGCTCTCACGGTTCAGGGAAGCCCTGCGGTGTGTCCGTGGAGGAAACCTGCAGCCTCTTCCACTCTTACTCATCTCTGCAGCAGTAGAGGATTACCAGGGAGAGGAAGGAGCTCTTTTGTCCCTTCAAACACCACAATTACACAAAAACACTTGAAAATGGCAACCAAGGAAGCACTGTCAAGGTTGTGCACAGAGGCTCTCTGGCTGGACTGATGTTATGTTGCTCAGAAATGTTACAGACTTTTCCTCCATGAGGATGCAGGAAGTCCCTGTACAAACCGGCCATAGAGAAGTGTATGACTAATCTGCAGTGGTGGATAGTGCATGAGGACGTAGCTACAGACATGTGGCACACATTAACCCCACAAGAAGTAGAGAGTGTCTCTTCTGTGACACTGCTGGTGATTTTCACACTGCAGAAGGCTGAACAGACTGTTCACACTGTTCAGAGCCTCGTGCACAGCATCGTGAGCCACATGAGCAGAAACATCTGTAAAACTATTATTCAAATCAATATTGTGGTGTTTTACTTAATTTTATAATCGGTCAGGCCGAGCTTGCTGTCCAGCTTACATGGGGTTGCACACAGGATACTGACAAAGTGCTCACAGTTTTAGCAAAATCCAGACTCAAAGCTGAATATGTTTTTAAAAGGACTCACGGGTTGCTAGAAAATTTTATGCTCTGTGGAGGCAGATGATATAAGTTTTAATTTGTAAAAAATTTGTTCATCCTTGGTGGAAGCTAATGAGTAATAAAAGTAAAATTTTAAAGTCTGTATCTCTCTCCCTCCCTCTCTCTCTCTCTCTCTCTCTCTCTCTCTCTCTCAGATAGAAAACAGAAGGAAAAACAGTCCAAGTTAACAAGTTAAACGAATGTACACTGTAATAAATGCCAGACTTTAGGCCTGTGTATCGTCTGCCGCTGTTGTACAGTCTAAAATAATCAGGAAGTAAAGTGACAGAGGTTTGAAGAGGACTGTATTTTGTTTGAAAAACTACAGAAAGATACAATGGTACAAGTTGAGTTTTTTTCTGGATTTAGTGCTCAATAAAGGGTCTTTTTTAAAGGGTCTGACTCTCTCGCACCTCACCGTTTCCACCTTATTTCCCTTTTCATTGCTTTATCAGAGTGAAAATTGTTAGCAATTTGTTGGAAATAAACCCGACATCGGGAACAGAAATTACCCAGAAGGCATTGCAATTCAATCTAGTGCTATTTCCCTTTCACAATGACAACAACAACAAAACCTCAGACGTTTAACCTGGAGCGATGAAGTACTTCAGGAGCAGCTCGTTAGGAAGCTGATAAACACCTCCGAGTCTGAGAAGTCGGCTCTGAAACCTGAGAACTGAATCTGAAACACAAAGATTAAAGTTTCCATGCTTGCTTAATTCTTTTAATGGATATACAAAGAACGTTTTCCTTCAGTGTGAAATTACAACTTATAGAAATGAAGTGAAACACAAGCCCTTTTTCTAAGAATGTACATGTTAACTCTTAATGGTTATTCTGTTGTCTTTCAGGTGGACCCCTTAAGGGTTTTGTAGAGAACTCAACAACAGAGTGCTTCCTGATCAGTCAGGGTAGAGACTAGGATTTAGTAGTTTTAGGATTTTCTTTAAGGCACTGGAGAACTCACTGTATTAAGTGTGTTTTTTATTTTCTGGTTAAGTGTGCAGTCCAAACTACAGATTTTTTTCCCGTCTTAATACCTAGAAGATGTCAGGAGTTTAGATTCTTGGTATACTCACAGACTAAAATAGTTCTTTAAGTGTTCACTGGCAGAATTGAGTCAGAAGCGCTGCTGGAGTTGGGAAGAGAAGGGTGAGAAAACGCGTATGCGATCCATTGGTGGTGTTTCCACGGCGACAGCAGACTCGGATGTGAGAGGAGTGAGGGATGGAGGAGTGAAAGAGACAATAGAGGGAGGGCAGTGATTATCCAGAAGTGTGTGTGTGTGTGTGTGTGTGTGTGTGTGTGTGTGTGTGTGTGTGTGTGCATGCGTGTTACTGTGAAGCAACAAGTTAACTGCCTCTAAATACTTAGAGAAACTCTACATCTGACTACATGAATAGATATTAAATCAATTATGTGATGTATTACAGAAATGTTCGCAGTATTCATATATTCATTTATTTAAATGACAAATATATTCAGAATCAATATATTCAGATTAGATTAGATTAGATAGATTAGATCAGATAGATTAGATTAGATTAGAGGTGATTTGTGTTTTTATCTGGTGAAGAGAGAATACGAACACAACTGCCAGCTGCACACTTCCTTCATGTTCCTTTAAGAGACATTCATGATGTTTACCAGTTTGTGGGCGAACACAATCACATGCATTCTGAGAAGAATGAAGTTTTTGCTTTGTGTGTGTGTGTGTGTGTGTATTGTAGATGCATGAATGAGAGAGAACAGACAGACAGAGTCAGAGATAGAGACAGGTAAAGTTTAGTATTACATGCTCACTGAAGATGAAACTGGAGGCTGAGGTCAGAAAAGTGAAACATCAATAAGCACACAATAACACACACACACACACACACACACAGTGGGAGTATGTGTTCTGGTTGGAGATCTGAGTGGCTGCTTACATAAACGCTGCGTGTTTCTAGAGGAAAGAAAACTACATGGACATGGACACACACACAAACTTTTTCATAGTGCATTAGCCCATGTGTGTGTATATTGGTATTCATGTCTCTGAGGATGAGGTGGCCATCTCCGCTCATCATTTTCCCGTTACCTGGGTGACGGTTGCCAAGCGTTTTGCAGACGTTAGCTACCCAAGATGCTCCATGTGTGTCTCCATGGGAAGAGAATCAGACATGATTTCTTTCTTTCTTTCTTTCTTTCTTTCTTTCTTTCTTTCTTTCTTTCTTTCTTTCTTTCTTTCTTTCTTTCTTTCTTTCTTTCTTTCTTTTATCCTCTCTCCCTTCCTCTTGCCTCCTCCTCTTTCTCCCATTCTGCCTGTCTGTCTGTCTCTGATCGGAGACTTCTTCACTCTTCACCTGGTGTGATGTCATCAGGGGGCGGGGTCAGAGGGGTCAGTGCATCATCAGTGCATCTGATCAGTTTTTTGAAACAGGAACACAATCTGAAGTAGAATGTTCTAGTGACTCACACACTTATCCACTCCCAACTGTCCCAAACCACCTGCTTTCTTTCTTTCTTTCTTTCTTTGTTTATTTATTTCCTTTTTCTTTTTTGAGCATGGCTTTAGTTTCCATGCCGCAGTTATCTGGTGCGAGCTAAGAGGAATGTAAGATTTTAAATGAAATGTCAAAAGTGGATTTCTGTAAAACCTTTAATATTTGTGAGCAGCAAACAGATGACACACAGGAAAATCTCAGGATCTGCGTCACACATAACAGCATCATTACGTACATTTATGACTTTTATCCTGAATTTGATGATCGTCTGGTACGTTTGTCAAGAGCTTTATTTTTTTCATAGACTCTCATGCTTCTGTAAAGTACAGATAAAAAAGAACAGATATATTTGTTTATGAAGCACTGAAGAGCGAAGAGAGAGAGAGAGAGAGAGAGAGAGAGAGAGAGAGAGAGGGATACGTATAGATAAAAAAGAGAGAGAAAAACAGACACATCGCTACATAAGTTGTAAAAATTATTATTTATTTTATACCACAGTTATTAGACCATTATAATTTTTTTATTTATTAAATCACACATGTCTGTTACTACATTTTCTGAAACACATCAGCTTCACACCTCTGGTGTTGGGGGTTTAATTCCCATTTCTGCCGTGTGCTTCATGGAGTTCCTGCAGGTACGCTGACTTCCTCCCCCAGTCCCAAGACATGTGCTGATTGCCATCTATAAAATATCCGTTGTGTATGAGCTGTTACTATAGAAATGCTAACATATTAAAATGAATGCATTATTATTATTATTATTATTATTATTATCATTATTATTAACACTTCAGGAGTTTCGAAGCCGTCATCTGATTGGTCAGAATCGACAGGATTCCAGGAGACGAGTGTGTCGCATTTTTTAACAAGCCGTCAGAAGAAGGAAGCTGTCGTGTTTACATCTGTGACGAAGAGTGCTTTTGAGGATCAGCTAAATGCTGGATCTTCCATTAGAGGTGAAGTTCATGGTATAGACGGTCGCACGCTGGTCTGTTTGTGTAGGAACATCGACTTAAACATGACTCTGAACAAAACAAACTGTGACTAGTTGCTTTACATGTCACTCAGATGCCCTCTTGGTCAGTCCTTGACCACTAAAAGCTGCTATGGAGTGCAGACCTTCTCTCGTCAGTCTGAAGGTCTGGATACGCGAGACTATAGAGAACTAATCAAAGCCTTCTGACCAAAACTAATTTAAAGGAGAGATGGTTGTTGAGGAAGTAGAACCGGAAGTAGAGGAAGTAGATCCTTCCTCTAGATAGATCAGTGGCTCTGATCCAACAGTGTGATAATGTGGTATCAAAAACAGTGAAAACACAGCTTGCGAGCATCACAGATGGCTAATTGTCTGGTCATTAAAGAGAAAAAAGAGATATGAGAACAGAAAGAGAGAGAGAAAAGGAATAGATGAAGGAAAAGAGAGACAGAGAGAGACTGAGCTGTTGTTCTGCTTTAATCAGCTCAGAGAGAAGGGAATACTCGTGGAAATGGATTTCATTTGTCTGCTCATTTGTGTCCAATTAAAGCCAGTTGTCTGAAGCAGAATTCTGAATCCAATCCCAAGAACAGTTCCTGTTTCATCCTTTATCATCACATGCGCATATTTGTCTGGTTATATTCATCACACAGGATTTTTCACTGATTTTTTGAAGTTTGATCTTCAGTTGTACGTCTGGGGAATGCAGGATGCTGACAGGGTCAGAAGTCCAAACGGTCACGTCTGTTTCTTTTCCTCTTCCTGTCCTGAGAGAATATTTCAGCTGCTTCTCCCGCTCTCTGGCATTTCTAAACAACGAAAGGGAAATGGTTTTGATTTAAATGAAACAAGTCCTACATTTTGTGAGTTTCTAAATGATTCAGTAATTGAGTCAAAACTTTGACAAATTTGAGTTGAGACACGTTACTCACACAGTTGTATTAGTCACGCAGTTATAGATTATATATGCATTAGGAGTTTTGAGCCATTTGTGTGAGTTAATTCTATAGAGTTTATTTATTTAATGTAACATGTCTATGAGTTTTGTATCAAATATCCAGTTTTGGATGTCAAAGGTAGATATATGATACAAGTCAGAGTCTTGGAGTTAATAAGTCTAGATGATTCATTTGAGTCATATACAGTGTATGTATAATGCTAATATATCATTTTACAACTTAATGCGTATTAAATGTGTCTACATTTTAGTAGTCCAATAAAAAAAGTAAAAAGCAAAGGGTTTATATGGCATAATAAAACTAGGAGTAATATTTGAGTTAAGAGAGCTGAATAAGACTTGGTTTCATTGCCATTAGACTTCATTTGAATGAGTCGTTTATTTGACTGAATAAGGTGAATGACTGAATTTCCTCTTTTCAGTAAATGATATTATATTAGCAGATAAAAATATTTTATTATTAAAAATGTAGCTTAATGTCTGCATATTTGAAATCCTAATACTTCTAAATATAAAGATGTTTAATTATAAAAAATAAAGTTTCAGACGTCTTTATCTCAACTGCTAGCACTCAGGAATCTCTTTATGTTCCCATCCTCCTTGTTTCCTGTTTGCATTTATACATAAAGTTATTCTTTGTGTACTTATATATCATATATTATATTATATAATATAATATACTTTTTATTTTCCCATGAAAATGTCTTTTTTTTCCTTCTTCACTCTAAAATCAGGAAGCTCGGTGTGTCACTGCACTCACATTCCTGAGGCTTTATTTTCGGTGGGAAATGTTAATGTACGACAGAATATTTATACAATAAATAACATTTCTGATTTTTCTTTTTCCACACGGATGAGTCTGAATCATCATCTGCTTTCAAGCTGTTCAAAATGTTCATGAATCAGAGTTTAAAAGTCATTTATAAATCTGCTTCTGTGTGACTGATTCGCGCGGGTCAGAAAGTCCGACTTTATCGACCGGGAGTCATTTCAGTCAGTCAGGCTGTTTAGAATTTGAGCAAGTCCATGATTTAGGAGGATTTTAGTCATTATCGAGCAGCAATAAAATTTACAGCAGAATCGAATGATGAGGATATGATTCAGGTAATCAGTGAAAGTTGAGTCACTGCAGCTCTGGAGTTATTTTTGAGTTGAGTGTTTGATAGGATCTCAGTGTGATCACACTCGCTTCTGGAGGCTGCGAGAGAACCTCGGGTATTTTTGTGAGCTTTACGAAGAGTGTTTGTGTTCTAACGCTGGTTATGTGTGACTTCAGGAGATGATGAGCACGTCAGGGAGTGTGAAAGAAAAACCTCACAAAAAATGTTTTAACTAGAGGCAGAATTCCATCCGACACTATCACACATGTACGACACCATCTCCAGTTTTCAAGGGATTACCATGAGTAAAAAGAAGTGTGTGTGTGTGTGTGTGTTTGTAAGGGTAAAGAACCACAAATAGGCATGAGGAACAGACTGACGGAACCGTAGGAACAGAGGGGTGATGGATGTGATCAGCGTGATGCTTTCACTCTGTTCTTTTCTTACACAAGAGAATGAGAGAGTGAGAAAAAGAGAGAAGTTTCCCTCATTGCTCCTGCTGACAAAAACAAAAAGAGAACAGACCTTCCCGCTGTTTCATTTTGTTGCTATCGCTCTTTTGTATCCGTAGCAACACTGGCCTCTCACCATGCCTAACAGAATGAAAAGCCAAAGAGAAAGAGAGAGAGAGAGAGAGAGAGAGAGAGAGAGAGAGAGAGAGAGAATAATCTTTAGCTGCTGAAGCATCAGGAAGTGGAACCCCAGGTCATGATGACGTCACGCTGTTAGCAAAGGAACTGATCAAACAAAAAACACATCCTTCCTCACATTCCAGCTCTTCCTCTCTTCTTTTCCTCTGTTTTTTTCCCCTCTATCTGTCCATCCCATATTGTGCTTGTTCCACTGACCAGCACAAACACTAATATTGCAAATCACAAAACTCAGCAGCAACTCTGTGACCTTTGACCTTTGACTGCACTCCTCTTTCACACGTTGTGTATCTGGTTCAGTCTTTGCTGTCTTCTTTCAAAGTCTAGAATTTCAGTGAAAAACATCTTGGAAACCAGTAGGCAATTCTGAAACCTGCTTCTAAACCTAAAACCAGCCTTTAAAACAGCAAACACAAGATGTATAGGTTCTAATAAACCAGGACTGGACTCTAGAGCTTAGAACATCAAACCCCGAACCTGGAACTTGCTAGTCTGTACTCTCTGGTGTGTGTGTGTGTGTGTGTGTGTGTGTGTGTGTGTGTGTGTGTGTGTGTGTGTGTGTGTGTGTAGGATGGCTGGGGTTGGGAAGTGGTAGTCTGAATCTCAGGTCCACCAAACTGTCACTGCTTCGGCATTGAGCAAGGCCCTTAACCCTCAATTGCTCATTTTTGAATTTGAAACTTCTTAATAATCGTAGGATGTTGTAGAACATCACAGAAAAACTGAATCATATTCAACCTCTTCCTTAAAGACCTGACTGGATTTCTTAGGAAGCAGTCGGAGATTGGAGAAACCGTCTTTCCCATCGGCTTTGCTGAATCGCTTCTTTTCGTCTTCCACAGAAAGATTTCTGACAAACGTCAGGATGAATCCACACGATCATTTTTCTCCTGGCACTCTCTATCTAAGCGATCGAAATGATGGAGAAGTTTATAGAAATATAAATTGCTTGTCATGTGTGTTAAATATTTATGCCTTTGTGAGGCAGCCGAGAGACACACGGAGTGAAGGTCAGTGCGGCGGGTCACAGGAAGTCGTCTGAGTGTAATTCTTCGATTTTCATTTATCAAGCTATGTTTGCTGAATTAGCTAAACGGCTAATGTGTATATTTGCATACGAGGGAATGTTTCAGCGGTGTGCTAACAGGCGCTCTCGGTAAATATCCCTGGAGATTTTTATTCAGTTTGACGGATCGGTCTCTCCGTGTGAAGCGAGCTTTACTCCATGAATTTTATGCAGATAAAAAAAAACGCTTGAAAATGTTTGCTTATTAAGACAAAGGGATGATCATTAATAACTTTACACACAACTACAGTAAGAGCTTTACACTTACATTTAGGAGTTTTGTTTTATTTGTAAAGTTTCTTCTCATCGGTTTAATAAAAAAAATGACAGTCACCTAACTACAGTAACATCGAACATGTGCTTTATTTAGAATTATTATTAAAATATAAAAGGTCTACCATAGGCAGAGTTTATTTATTTATTTATAAATTAATCAATTAATTCATTTATTTATTCTTTCAATTTTAATATGTAAAAAAAAATTATAGAATTTTTTTACTAATTTTTTCTTTCATTTTTCAAAAATATTTTTATGCAGATATATTTTTTGCACTTTAGTCAACATGAGCAGTTTTAAAACCATTTTATAAATAAATCTTACTTCCAAATGTTAGGACCTTAAATGTGTCCAGTCTACACTAGTCCAGCTCAGAGGGAGTGTTAGTGTTGGTGTTTGTGTTAGTGTGTTATAAAGTGTGTGTTTTTGTTGTTTTTTGACAGAATCATTTTTGTGGATTTGCGTAAAGCTGCTTTGTGACAAACACTAAACAGAAAAACTAAAACGAAATTGAATTCCAGTAATGTCTTAAGCAAACCTGCTAGAATATTCCATAAAGGTTTTTGGTTTTGTAAGCGATGACATCATCATGTTCATCACTTCAACAATATCAGTGCTGCACTTCATCACAATAAACCCTCATTACTAATATATCATCACGACACTCCAACTGTGTGTTTACCTTCTGTGGTGTCTCCCTGTTTCCTATCAAAGGTCAAGGACTCATCTACTGACCTACTATGACCGGTTAGAGGGGGGGTGTGTGTGTGTGTGTGTGTGCAATGGCATTAGAGAGGATATCCTAATAGGATGCTGTGGTATTGTACTGAATATGAGTTTCATCAACATCAACAGGATATAAGGACCCAGTGCGCGCACACACACACACACACACACACACACACACACACACACACACACACACACACACACACACACAGAAAGACTCCATGAGTTACAAAAACAAGTTGGTGCTATGTTTGTCTGAATTTGAACAGAGGTCAAGGACATGCACACACTTAGTGTTAGTGTGTGTGTGTGTGTGTGTGTGTGTGTGTGTGTGTGTGTGTGTGTTGGTTGAGAAGAGGCAGCCTCAGCAATCTGTTCAAACACACACCCACATATATCACTGACACAGACTACACAAGAAAGATACACAGCATGGGCAGAGAGACATTGCTAGTTAGAAATGTCTCAAATATTCCTATCATTTCCTGAACACACAAACACACACACACACACACACACACACACACATACACACACACAGAATGTTTTATTTTGTAATTAATTAGAATTTTTTCACCATTGTTCAAAAAGTTTCCATAGAAACAACAATGTAAGAAAGTACATCACACACACACACACACACACACACACACACACACACACGTCCTTTGACTACACTACTGAACATACACATATCTGAAAAAATGTGAGTGCGTGTGTGTGTGTAGTAGTAGTAGTAGTAGTAGTAGTAGTAGTAGTAGTAGTGTAGTCAGAGAACGTGTGTGTGTGTGTTCAGCGGTGTAGTCAGAGGACATGTGTGTGTGTGTGTGTCTGTGTGTGTGTGTGTCCAGTGGTGTAGTCAGGGGATGTGTGTGTGTGTGTGTGTGTGTGTGTGTTCAGTGGTGTAGTCAGAGAACGTGTGTGTGTGTGTTCAGCGGTGTAGTCAGAGGACATGTGTGTGTGTGTGTGTGTGTGTGTGTGTGTGTCTGTGTGTGTGTGTGTTCAGTGGTGTAGTCAGGGGATGTGTGTGTGTGTGTGTGTGTTCAGTGGTGTAGTCAGAGGACGTGTGTGTGTGTGTGTTCAGCGGTGTAGTCAGAGGGCATGGGTGTGTGTGTGTGTGTGTGTGTGTGTGTGTGTGTGTGTTCAGTGGTGTAGTCAGGGGATGTGTGTGTGTGTGTGTGTGTTCAGCGGTGTAGTCAGAGGACGTGTGTGTGTGTGTGTGTGTGTGTGTTCAGTGGTGTAGTCAGAGGACATGTGTGTGTGTGTGTTCAGTGGTGTAGTCAGAGGACATGTGTGTGTGTGTGTGTTCAGTGGTGTAGTCAGAGGACGTGTGTGTGTGTGTGTGTGTGTGTGTGTGTTCAGCGGTGTAGTCACAGGACATGTGTGTGTTGTGTGTGTGTTCAGTGGTGTAGTCAGAGGACATGTGTGTGTGTGTGTGTGTGTGTGTGTGTGTGTTCAGCGGTGTAGTCACAGGACATGTGTGTGTGTGTGTGTGTGTGTGTGTGTGTGTGTGTTTCAGCGGTGTAGTCACAGGACATGTGTGTGTGTGTGTGTGTTCAGTGGTGTAGTCAGAGGACGTGTGTGTGTGTGTGTGAGCTCAGTAAGTTCCCTCATAGCTCCTTGTAATTAACTCCATATTAGTACACAGTGGTTTGGAGCAGGATCTTCAGCACTCAGGGGTTCAGGTGTCTCTGGTCTTGGAGTGTGTACATTACTGTAACTCCATCAGCTGGAGTTTTTTTACTGCTCAGGCTAAAATACACAGTAATCTCTCCAGCAGAGCAGTCTGTAATAAATTACTCACATGACTGATCTGGACTTAAATCTTATATCAGAAACTGAGGAATTAAAGTGTTTTGTTGTTTATTTAAAATAATAATAATTACGAACAAAAATGAATTAATCTTTCTGTCTGTTTTTGTCCGTTGCATGCGGTTTCTTCATCTACCATTAAAGGTAAGTTTGTGTTTTGTGTCTCATTATCACACACACACACACACACACACACACACACACACACACACACACACACACACACACACACACACGTCTGTTCCTAGAAAAAGTTCCTATTTCATTGGCTGGTTACTTTTGTTATTTTAGTTAACTAAATAGTAAATCAGTCTAATTTGCATTGACCCCGCCCACTTTTTCACTTTTCCATGAAAAACTTTGTAAAATACGCATTTATTATGAGGGGGGCACGGTGGCTTGGTGGTTAGCACGTTTTCCTCACACCTCCAGGGTTGGGGGTTCGATTCCCGCCTCCGGCATGTGTGTGTGGAGTTTGTATGTTCTCCCCGTGCCTCGGGGGTTTTCTCCGGGTACTCCGGTTTCCTCCACCGGTCCAAAGACATGCATTGTAGGTTGATTGGCATCTCTAAATTGTCTGTAGTGTGTGTTTGCGTGTGTGAATGAGAGTGTGTGTGTGTGTGTGTGCTCTGCGATGTGTTGGCACTCCATCCAGGGTGTATCCTGCCTTGATGCCTGATGACGCCTGAGATAGGCACAGGCTCCCCGTGACCCGAGAATAGATCGGATAAGTGGTAGACATTTATTATGACAAATGCATAAAATGAACTAGAGATAATATAACAACACATATTTTTTAGATTTGCTGGTCAAGTTTGCACACATATCTGATATATATTTGATAATTAGTCAGATTTTGCATATGCAAATATACATGAAAACACAAAGCCTGGACATTCAGATGAGCTGCTGTTATTGTGAGTCCAGAAGGATATTACCCACAATGCAATTGCACCTCTATTCATTTCTGTTCATTTATTCACAGTCACACCCTCTTCTTCTTTTTCTATCTATCTTTTACAACATCTTCACACTTCTACTCTCTCCTATTTTCTGGATTTTCCATTTTTTTGTACATCTCTCTCTCTCTCTCTCTCTCTCTCTCTCTCTCTCTATCCATTCTGTAGTCCCTTTGCCTATAATGACCCATACTTGCTATTAGAAGTGTAAAAACATGGAGGAAAGGTGGAGGTAAAGACAGAACAAGGACAGAGAGATGAGGGTGAAAAGAACAGAGAGAGAGATTGAGAAAGAGAGAAGAAATAAATGCATTGTATAGTTTTAAATAAACATATTTCATAAAACATCCTTCATCCTTTTTTTTTTTAACTATAGGCACAATTCCAAAGCTGAATTCACCAAATCTACCTCTTTTTCAAAATGCTTTTAAAATATGTGAAACACTGTCTTCAGGACATATCAGTACAGAAATATTGAACATTTTGTGTTACAATATTATAAAACAAACCAATGACCAATATATATATATATATGACCAATATATATAACCAATATATGACCAATAAGACATTTTATTGTTTTTGCTATAACTTTTTACAGTATTGTACACAGCAAATGGCAGCTAGTGTGTGGTCAGATTTTAGAACACGTAAAAAGACTTCAGTACTGCAAAAGGAAAAAGAAACCTGAATGAATGAATAGCAAAGACCACTTTAGTGCAGTGCAGATATTGTGCTGGATCAGACCAGAGGACTTCATCATCTTCGTCATATACCACATTCTCCCGTCCCAGGTGATGTGGGAAGTATCCACACTTACACCACTGTTCAAAAGATTGGGATCACTTGGAAATGTCCTTGTTTTCCAGTTGTGCACCAGGCCTCCCACTCCTTTTTCTATTCTAGGTAGAACCAGTTTGCACTGTTTTATGAAGGGAGTAGGTCACAGCATGAGTAAGATAAGTTCTTATCATGAAAAGAAAGTTCTTTCTTTCTGGCCATTTTGAGCCTGTAAACAAATCCACAGCTCCTCATGCTCCAGATACTAAACTAACCTAAAGAAGGCCACTTTTATTGCTCCCTTGGTCAGTTTTCTGCTGTGCTAGCACAGTTCCAAAAGGGTTTCCTCTAATAATAAATTAGCCTGATAAAATGCCTCAACAATGAAGATCTTTCTTTAAAAATCTGAGTAATTTTTTATTTTTTTTTAAAGTGGGTTTTTCTTTGGAAAACAAGGAAATTTCCATGTGATCCTAAACTTTTGAATGGTAGTCAGGTGTTGGAGTTCCAGTTATAGACCTTCATCTCCATGTTGAGAAGAACTCTTAGATTGCTTTTTTATTTTTTTTAAAGGAGAGTAGGCTTGAAGGAAAATGTTCAAAAGATCTTGGTAGATGTTGAACCAGTCCCAGATGTGAGCACCGCATTGTCCCAAACAACCACATGAAGCAGATGCTTGACATGACCCGGGAGCTCACTGTCAATCAGGAGATCCTAAAGTCCAGCCAGGAATATTAGAAGGTGTTCAGAGTTATAAGGCCCCAAGGTGGCATGTCAGTGGAGATCTCCTGTGTTACTCATGACCAACAAATGGTTTGTTCCTGACCAGGGACTTCCACAAACAAAGGGTTTGTCCCTAACCAGGAACTTCCACAATTATGTTCGTTCCTAACCTCAGATTAAATCCAGCATCATCAATATAAATATTCTTACTCATCTGAGCTTTTCCATGGAATCCAAGTCAGATATTCTCTATACAAAAGGCTTTGTAGGTTACAGTAACTCTATGAGCGCAAAGAATGACAAACCTCTCCGGTCCTTTGTATCTACATGCAGTTAACAGTTATTAAATGAACATTATAGTGCAGTTATCAGTTATTAACATTATAGTGCAGATGTTTGACAGCTTTACAGTATGGTGTGTAGTAAGGTTCTGTAAGAACTGAAACTCAGTTGGAATGCAACTTGCACATACAGGAAGTGTTGCTCTTTTGGAATACCTTTTTCACCTGTTCCATGCATATCCTTCTCCTCTGCAAGATAAAATCAATAGTAGAGAGGCTCACATTGTTGATACATGGCCTCATCTTCAATTACTTCCTACATTTCTCTAAGATGGATAGCATTGTTTTGAAGGATCAACAACCTGAGCCTCTCGCTCTAGCATAAACCCGGAATGTCTGCCACCTTCTCAAGGCAGTCTTTCAGTTCCACAAAAAAAAGCAAAGATGGAATTACATGTGCATACAGTACTGTGAGGATAATCCAGCTCTCCAGTCGCTTTACTACTGGAGAAGTGATGGACTCTACTGAAATGTTAGTATACAGTTAATTTACTCAATTATTCAAGAACCAAGAATCTAATTGCTGTATTCTAACCTGGTATGTTGTCTGAAAAGCCTCACTATGGTGAACACCAAGAGCCTGCTGAGGTTCGGTTAAACCCGCTCTCCAGCTTTCCTCATTATCATGCCATGAACAATGACAAGGATTGTTGATGGAGAAATTTCATCAGAAATTGGAGCTCTTGCACTGGCTTATCTGGCCTTCACTACCAGTTTCATCATTACAAACTAACTGTGCTAGCGACTTTGAGTCTTTTTGATTAAATAATGACAACTGTGTTGAAATTGTGTCACAAATTTTGTATCACAAATGTGTCTCCATGACAAATTAGCTTTAAAGTATGAGATTGTGCTTAGTCTTTATTTTTTTTTTTAGAGTGTTTCTGAGTTCAGCAGATCGTGTTTAAGTGGGTCAGAGTGGTTTAAGGTTTTCCCCAAAACCTTGTTTAAGTCGACAGATTGGTTCAGAGAATATGGGATATTTTAATTCAGAAAACTGTAAAAAGTCTTTAAATTAATTTTATATAAGATGTTATATTTACTGTGAGACTCTATTTTATATTTTAATATAAAATTTAATATCTGACATTTAATTTGATATAAAAATAAATCAATGGGAATGCAAACTACATTTAATATACACCTTTCACACACGCACACACGCACACACACACATACATACACACACACACACACACACACACACACACACACACATATATCTCCAGGTGGAAATTGGAAACGCATTCACTTTCCAATTTCCTCGACTCTCTCGAGTCTATATTCTGATGTCTTTTGGTTTTTATCACATATTTGTGGTTAATAAAATGAAACAGCTTTTTGTGTTTCTGTCCGTTATATCTACAACCGATTCATTTCTCTCTCCATCTCTCCACATCACTGCAATTCTGCAATTCGGGGGAAATAAAATTACTCCATTTCCCCGAGGCCTCCATTTTCTCCTTTTTTCCCTCATTTATCTTTTTTTCCCCTCTCATTTCACACCATTCTATTTATGAGAGTCTTTTTATGGGAAATGTGTTCAGGACAAGCTTGGATACAAACTCATAGAAGATAGTAATTGAAAAAAATAAAAATAAAAAACTGTTGTCAATCACACAGAGACTCATAGTAAAGTCATTACCCCTTTAAAAAAAAGGTCTTTTTAATAGAAATGGTTTTGTCGCTGCATCAATCAGCCATTTTATAATTTATTCTTTTTCCACTTCTTTAATTCTAATGTTAAAATATTTGGTATTTTGAAAAACAAACAACTAAAAAAAAAGACCTGAAAGCTCAGCCCCTCACACTTGGCCCACACACTTACCCAGTTACTACTCACTCTTAAAACAAAAGGCTTCTTTATGGTATTATTTCATCCATTCCCCTCATTCTCATTTCACAAGATAAAGGGAGGATCAGCCGGAGTGATAGAGAAAGTCAAACAGAGAGAGAGACAGACAGGATGATGGACAGATCTGTTCATTTGTCTTTCATCTTTCCCATAAAAGCCTTAAAACGGTTATAAAGGTGTCAGAGAGAGATTAAACTCTGGCTCTGTTTGTCAAGCACATGTAGGAACATGGAAAGATGGAAAGCATTGTGTTTGTACAGTCTGGGTACACAACACACACACACACACACACACACACACACACACACACACACACACACACACTACTCCCTGTGCAGTGCATCCAGTGACCAAGCAGGAAGTGACATAGATCCAAAGCATCCTATTATATTTTATATTTTCATTTCATTTATCTATCTATCTATCTATCTATCTATCTATCTATCTATCTATCTATCTATCTATCTATCTATCTATCTATCTATCTATCTATCTATCTATCTATCTATCTACTTACTTACTAACTAACTTACTTGTTTGTTTATCTATCTATCTATCTATCTATCTATCTATCTATCTATCTATCTATCTATCTATCTATCTATCTATCTATCTACTTACTTACTTACTTACTAACTAACTTACTTGTTTGTTTATCTATCTATCTATCTATCTATCTATCTATCTATCTATCTATCTATCTATCTATCTATCTATCTATCTATCTATCTACTTACTTACTTACTTACTAACTAACTTACTTGTTTGTTTATCTATCTATCTATCTATCTATCTATCTATCTATCTATCTATCTATCTATCTATCTATCTATCTATCTATCTATCTATTTATTTATATTTATAAGTTACCTGAGGTGATGAAATCGTACTCTGTGTGTAGGATGTAAGAGATAAGATCCCACTTTTTATTCGCTCTGTAAATAAAGCCGATGTGCTCTGCTATAATGGACAAAAAAACACACTCACGGTGTTAAGAATAATCTGACCGAGCGCTCATCTTCCGATGAAACAGAGAAACTTTATTCATCATTTCATCCATAAAATATTCACTCTTCCAGATAAGCCTGATCTCTGATTAAGATGCGTCTCCTCCCATGTGCTGCATGTGAATTATTGGATTAAAAGAAGAGTGTCATATTTATGTGTTTAATATAGCTGAATGACATTGCCTAGTGGTTTTGAGCGGCTAAAACATCGATTTCAGCCTGACATTGTTGCTACATCAAACAGTCAGCTAGTGGTGCTGTGGTTATCTAATATCAAGCAAGAAGAAGGTTGAGGAAAGATGAGAATTCTGCAGACCTGAGCCATGTCTATCACTTGTGTACCTCTCACGTAACTACTGAACCGCTTCACTGCGGTATAACGATGACTGCGTAACAGGTTCAGTCATTTTCCTGAAACACTTTCTATTAGAATGAGAACTTCTCTGTCTTTTGAGGAGAACATTTCAGTGTTATTTAGAACACGCAGATCCAGGCCTTGTTTTTCCAGCTGCTGTTTAATTATTCCCAGGAGAGCTGAGGTTTGGGAAAGTGTGGTGGAGTTTGTCCTTTAATGAAGGTGAAAATCTCAATAACGGAATTTTATTCAGTTTCTTCTGAGCTTCACTAATGATACTCATAGCATCAGGGTGAAATATCTGATCTGAGACACACTGGAGTGGAATGTGTTTTACCTGGAGGAGAGGAAACGATGTTCCTAAAGAGGGAGAAAGAGGAAATGAGAGAGAGGGAGAGAGAGAGAGAGAAAGAGAGAGAGAGAGAGGACCAGGGGGTTGCAGCATCTGATGGAGATATTTAGGAGGAGAGAAAGAAACAGGGACAGAAACAAACAAATCGCAAAGATTCTCTCTTTCTCTCTCTCTCTCTCTCTCTCTCTGCTTGAGAAAATAATATTTAATCAATAGAAAAGAATGAATGGAATTATACCAGAACACATTTTGAGTGTGTGTGTGTGAGAGAGAGCGAGAGAGCGAGAGAGAGAGAGAGAATCTTTGCGATTTGTTTGTCACAAATTAAGTCACAATTAAGCCACAGATTAATTGTAATTATAGACAGCAGTGTGTATGCAACATTAATTAATATACAAACCCGATTCCAAAAAAGTTGGGACACTGTACAAATTATGAATAAAAACAGAATGCAATGATGTGGAAGTTTCAAATTTCAATATTTTATTCAGAATACAACATAGATGACATATCAAATGTTTAAACTGAGAAAATGGATCATTTTAAGGGAAAAATAAGTTGATTTTAAATTTCATGGCATCAACACATCTCAAAAAAGTTGGGACAAGGCCATGTTTACCACTGTGTGGCATCCCCTCTTCTTTTTATAACAGTCTGCAAACGTCTGTGTTACGGCCGGTAGTGTCCGGCTGGATATAACAGACCCAACGTGAAGCTTAACACGGAAATGGGGTTTTATTGAACATAAAGCACGAGACAAGAACATGAAACGGGAAACAAACAGAAACCGCGACACTACATCGGCCCACACACGAACGAGGACTAGCAACTAAAGCAGACAAAGACAGGACTATAAATAGGAAACGTAATCATAGAAACATTAGGTGCAGGTGAACATTAATCAAGACACAATAGGACAGGGCGGGGCTTAACTGACACATGGCCGACATAAACAAAAACAGACATGACGTGACAAACCCCATGCTGAGAGCCCCCTAGTGGTCCAACCTCAGCCCTGCTACCCGTAACAGTCTGGGGACTGAGGAGACAAGTTGCTCAAGTTTAGGAATAGGAATGTTGTCCCATTCTTGTCTAATACAGGCTTCTAGTTGCTCAACTGTCTTAGGTCTTCTTTGTCACATCTTCCTCTTTATGATGTGCCAAATGTTTTCTATGGGTGAAAGATCTGGACTGCAGGCTGGCCATTTCAGTACCCGGATCCTTCTTCTACGCAGTCATGATGTTGTAATTGATGCAGTATGTGGTCTGGCATTGTCATGTTGGAAAATGCAAGGTCTTCCCTGAAAGAGATGACGTCTGGATGGGAGCATATGTTGTTCTAGAACCTGGATATACCTTTCAGCATTGATGGTGCCTTTCCAGATGTGTAAGCTGCCCATGCCACACGCACTCATGCAACCCCATACCATCCGAGATGCAGGCTTCTGAACTGAGCGCTGATAACAACTTGGGTTGTCCTTGCCCTCTTTAGTCCGGATGACATGGCGTCCCAGTTTTCCAAAAAGAACTTCAAATTTTGATTCGTCTGACCACAGAACAGTTTTCCACTTTGCCACAGTCCATTTTAAATGAGCCTTGGCCCAGAGAAAACGCCTGCGCTTCTGGATCATGTTTAGATATGGCTTCTTTTTTGACCTATAGAGTTTTAGCCGGCAACGGCGAATGGCACGGTGGATTGTGCTCACCGACAATGTTTTCTGGAAGTATTCCTGAGCTCATGTTGTGATTTCCATTACAGTAGCATTCCTGTATGTGATGCAGTGCCGTCTAAGGGCCTGAAGATCACGGGCATCCAGTATGGTTTTCCGGCCTTGACCCTTACGCACAGAGATTGTTTCGGATTCTCTGAATCTTTGGATGATATTATGCACTGTAGATGATGATAACTTCAAACTCTTTGCAATTTTTCTCTGAGAAACTCCTTTCTGATATTGCTCCACTATTTTTCGCCGCAGCATTGGGGGAATTGGTGATCCTCTGCCCATCTTGACTTCTGAGAGACACTGCCACTCTGAGAGGCTCTTTTTATACCCAATCATGTTGCCAATTGACCTAATAAGTTGCAAATTGGTCCTCCAGCTGTTCCTTATATGTACATTTAACTTTTCCGGCCTCTTATTGCTACCTGTCCCAACTTTTTTGGAATGTGTAGCTCTCATGAAATCCAAAATGAGCCAATATTTGGCATGACATTTCAAAATGTCTCACATTCAACATTTGATATGTTATCTATATTCTATTGTGAATAAAATATAAGTTTATGAGATTTGTAAATTATTGCATTCCTTTTTTATTCACAATTTGTACAGTGTCCCAACTTTTTTGGAATCGGGTTTGTAATCAAAGTTTAATAAAACCCAAGAGAAAGTCTGTGAGAGTGAGAGGCAGACAGAGGAAAAGGGAGAGACAGACAGACAGAGAGATGTGTTTTTAATTACTCTGAGAAATCTGAAGTTTGTTGCTTGGCGTATCGACCGCACCTGATGATTTAAACTTATAAAATAACCAGGTGTGCTGGAAAAAAGATAAAAATACCAGAATGCCTGAAAACCACTGGGGTACTTTAACAGATTCAGCAAGGACATGTCCAGTGTGTGCGTGTGTATCTGTGTGTGTGTGTGTGTGTCTGTGTGTGTGTGTAGATGTCCAGTGGGGACAACTGGACATTCCAAGAGAAAGTAGGTGAAGGTGAAGACAGAAAATACACCGAAAGACCCAAAAACCTGTCTGCAGCGTCTTAAAGCTCATTTCATTATGGAACAGAAAAAAAAATACAAGCATCTGGCAGGAACATCTGTACACATTCTACACTGGGCAGAAACATTCAGAAACTAATCCAAATCCTGGACGATCTGTATCCCAGGCTGGATTTTCTGCGTCACTTTCTTAGAAGATAACTCAAAGAGTTCTCTCAGGTGATAACTAGTGACGAACGCATGCTGCTCTTTTCATCATGCATACATTATTAGAACACACACACACAGATTTTAGTAATTGTGTGTGTGTGTGTGTTGTGTGTGTGTGTGTGTGTGTTGTGTGTGTGTGTGTGTGTGTGTGTGTGTGTGTGTGTGTTGGGTGTATTGGGTGGTGTTATAGTAACACAAAGCCCTGGGCAAACTGTCTTCCAGAGAATGTAACACAATTTACATCATCTCCAATCGTTCCTCAGTTTTGTATGGATTGTTATTAAAGAAAGTAAACGCTAGTAATAGGATTATGCGAGTGTGTTAGCAAGTTAGTGTGTTAACAAATAGTGATATGTAAGAACACTGATGCTAGTTATTAACATCACACACACACACACACACACACACACACACACACACACACACACAGAGACTAGTGTAATTAACACTAACAGTGAAAATCATTGCTTGATCACTACTAAATCTCTGCTGTTTCTATGGTTACTGATAAAATAAGAACATCACAAGAGTTTGCTCTGATAATCACAGCAGCATATTAGGGGTCCAAGCACTTTTCTACTTTTAGCAGACGTATCAGGGACATATCAGGACGTATCATAACACATGGCATGGCATTTTAAATCTGCTGCTGGTTTGTGGATAATGAGGTGCATATGAATGCTGTGTTACTGTTTTCCTGACTTACTAAGATTGTGTTGGGGTGGTGTTATAGAGGTGGTGTTATAGAGGTGGTGTTATAGAGGTGGTGTTATAGAGGCGGTGTTATAGAGGTAGTGTTATAGAGGTGGTGTTATTCAGGTGGTGTTATAGAGGTGGTGTTATAGAGGTGGTGTTATAGAGGTGGTGTTATAGAGGTGGTGTTATAGAGGCGGTGTTATAGAGGCGGTGTTATGGAGGTGGTGTAATAGAGGTGGTGTTATAGAGGCGGTGTTATAGAGGTAGTGTTATAGAGGTGGTGTTATTCAGGTGGTGTTATAGAGGTAGTGTTATAGAGGTGGTGTTATAGAGGTGGTGTTATAGAGGTGGTGTTATAGAGGTGGTGTTATAGAGGCGGTGTTATAGAGGTAGTGTTATAGAGGTGGTGTTATTCAGGTGGTGTTATAGAGGTGGTGTTATAGAGGCGGTGTTATAGAGGCGGTGTTATGGAGGTGGTGTAATAGAGGTGGTGTTATAGAGGCGGTGTTATAGAGGCGGTGTTATAGAGGCGGTGTTGTAGAGGCGGTGTTATGGAGGCGGTGTTATGGAGGTGGTCTTATAGAGGTGGTGTTATAGAGGTAGTGTTATAGAGGTGGTGTTATAGAGGCGGTGTTATAGAGGTAGTGTTATAGAGGTGGTGTTATTCAGGTGGTGTTATAGAGGTAGTGTTATAGAGGTGGTGTTATAGAGGTGGTGTTATAGAGGCGGTGTTATAGAGGCGGTGTTATGGAGGTGGTGTAATAGAGGTGGTGTTATAGAGGCGGTGTTATAGAGGCGGTGTTATAGAGGCGGTGTTATAGAGGCAGTGTTATGGAGGCGGTGTTATGGAGGTGGTGTTATAGAGGTGTTGTTGTAGAGGCAGTGTTATGGAGGCAGTGTTATGGAGGCGGTGTTATAGAGGCGGTGTTATAGAGGCAGTGTTGTAGAGGCAGTGTTATGGAGGCGGTGTTATGGAGGTGGTGTTATAGAGGTGTTGTTATGGGGTGGTTTTATAAAGGTGGTGTTATAGAGGTAGTGTTATAAAGGTGGTGTTATAGAGGCAGTGTTATGGAGGCGGTGTTATGGAGGTGGTGTTATAGAGGTGTTGTTATGGAGGTGGTTTTATAAAGGTGGTGTTATAGAGGTGGTGTTATAGAGGTGGTGTTATAGAGTCGGTGTTATAGAGGTGGTGTTATAGAGGTGGTGTTATAGAGATGGTGTTATTGGGTGGTGTTATAGAAGTCGTGTTTTGGGGTGGTGTTATGGAGGTGGTGTTATAGAGGCGGTGTTATAGAGGTAGTGTTATAGAGGTGGTGTTATGGAGGTGGTGTTATAGAGGTGGTGTTATGGAGTGGTCTTATGAGGTGGTGTTATAGAGGTGGTGTTATAGAGGTGGTGTTATGGAGTTGGTGTTATGGGGTGGTGTTATGGGGTGATATTATAGAGGTGGTGTTATAGAGGTGGGGTTATAGAGGTGGTGTTATGGAGTGGTGTTTTGAGGTGGTGTTATAGAGGTGGTATTATAAAGGTGGTGTTATGGAGGTGGTGTTATAGAGGTGGTGTTATGGGGTTGTGTTATAGAAGTGGTGTTATAGAGGTGGTGTTATGGGGTGGTGTTATAGAGGCGGTGTTATAGAGGTGGTGTTATAGAGGTGGTGTTATAGAGGTGGTGTTATGGAGGTGGTGTTATGGGGTGGTGTTATAGAGGTGGTGTTATGGGGTGGTGTTATGGAGGTGGTGTTATAGAGGTGGTGTTATGGAGGTGGTGTTATGGAGGTGGTGTTATGGGGTGGTGTTATGGAGGTGGTGTTATAGAGGTGGTGTTATGGAGGTGGTGTTATGGGGTGGTGTTATAGAGGTGGTGTTATGGAGGTGGTGTTATGGAGGTGGTGTTATGGGGTGGTGTTATAGAGGTGGTGTTATGGAGGTGGTGTTATGGGGTGGTGTTATAGAGGTGGTGTTGTGGAGGTGGTGTTATGGAGGTGCTGTTATAGAGGTGGTGTTATGGGGTGGTGTTATAGAGGTGGTGTTGTGGAGGTGGTGTTATAGAGGTAGTGTTATAGAGGTGGTGTTATGGGGTGGTGTTGTAGAGGTGGTGTTGTGGAGGTGGTGTTATGGAGGTGCTGTTATAGAGGTGGTGTTATGGGGTGGTGTTATAGAGGTGGTGTTGTGGAGGTGGTGTTATAGAGGTAGTGTTATAGAGGTGGTGTTATGGGGTGGTGTTATAGAGGTGGTGTTGTGGAGGTGGTGTTATGGAGGTGCTGTTATAGAGGTGGTGTTATGGGGTGGTGTTATAGAGGTGGTGTTGTGGAGGTGGTGTTATGGGGTGGTGTTATAGAGGTGGTGTTATGGGGTTGTGTTATAGAGGTGGTGTTATGGGGTGGTGTTATAGAGGTGGTGTTATGGAGGTGGTGTTATGGGGTGGTGTTATAGAGGTGGTGTTATGGAGGTGGTGTTATGGGGTGGTGTTATAGAGGTGGTGTTATGGAGGTGGTGTTATTGGGTTTAAAGATATCTCATCTTTGAATCTTCATTACAGGTTGTTATGTTCGCATGTTCTCAGCGTTGTTGTCAGTGTGGCGTTCTCGCTGAACAGGTTTCTGTAAACACACTTTGATTTTCAGCTACAGGGAGCATTACAGACACAAAGCAATTAAGAAACAGTGTAATTACATTAGTTCTGATTGATTGATTCTCCAGCATTGTCGTTACTTCGTGCTCAGGCTGCAGTGCAGAATGTTTGCTATTTGTAGATTTTCTTTTCTTTTTAAGCGCAGAAAGAGGAATGTGCCGCGATGTGATCACGTGTCGGTGTCCCACTGAGAACTCACAGCAGTGGAACAGAATGTCCATATGCTCATAGTTCCACTTCCAAAAAAGACACATTTCCTATTACTCTATCACTCTTTTCATCATCACTGTTTCATTCTGAGATGGATGAATAAAGAGTACTGAACCTCCAGGGATTTTACTGCTGAGTTTATGGATTGCCAGAATGGAGTTTCAGTTCAAGAGGTGGGATTGATGGAGTTCAGTTTGCCTGGAATCCGTGTGTGTTTGTGTGTGTGTGTGTGTGTGTGTGTGTGTGTGTGTGTGTGTGTGGAGAGAGAGAGAGAGAGAGAGAGAGAGAGAGAGAGAGAGAGAGAGAGAGAGAAAAGAAAAGAGAGAGAGGAAAGAGATAAAAAGAAAAGAGTAAGCAGTACATTTTCCACTGATGAAATATTAAAATCCTAGAGCATAACATAAATGGTTTATATTGATCATCTAATAGGTTCAGTTTTCTGCAAGTCATTCAGCCAAGTCCATCTTCTCTCTCTCTCTCTCTCTCTCTCTCTCTCTCTCTCTCTCTCTCTCTCTCTCCCTCTCTCTCTCTCCCTCTCTCTCTCTCCCTCTCAATCATAGACACGGCTTATATTCAGTCCGTATTTTCTATCCCTACATTACTCAGGTTTAAAGCCGAGTGTTTGTGTTTGAACATCTAGATGTTAGTAAAAAGCATCAGAGGCTCGGAGGTGTGAATTACACTCAGGTGTTTTAATCATCTGAATGTGGAGCCATTTAATCAGCTCTGAATACCAGGAACTTTCCTCCACAGTAAACACATGATCAGTACATCCTGGCTTTTACAGTCTCAGTTCTGGCTTTACTTCATTGTCAGTGCAGGAAAGAAACCTTTAAACTCTGTGGTTCTGCGTCAGCTCCTGCTTTCGGAGTGTTTTATAAAAGAGAAGACTCACAGAATGAGGATGTAGATTGTAGAAAAGTGTCTGGAGCTATTTTCTTGAAAGATACTTGCATTACTGGGCAGCTTATATAATTTCATAAAGGAAAATGCAGTGTTGGTGAAGCAAACACACACACAAACACTCTCTCTCTCTCTCTCTCTCTCTCTCTCTCTCTCTCTCCTCTCTCTCTCTCTCTCTATGTCTCTCTACAGCTGACTTTCTCAGCAGTTTACCTTTTAAATTTATTTGCCTCAAAGGACAGGCATTATTGATGAATAGATAAATGTGTGTGTGTGTGTGTGTGTGTGTGTGTGTGTGTGTGTGTGTGTGCGCATGTTCTACTGCCTATGAGATGAATAGCTCCATTGCTGTACTTCCAATTAGATAAAGCGTCCAGGCAAGTAGGCAACATTGACCTCTCTCACTAACACGTACCCACACACTCTCCTACACACTCCTACACACGCTTTTTCTCTCTCTTTTATACACACACTCTTTATATTCCCTCATTCTCAACCTTTCTCTCACTCTCGAGTCTCTCTAAGTCGTGATGTTGATCGAACATGAACGGTGATGGAAGTTTTTTCCTGCCAAGAAGTCAGATACGATTGTGTTTATCCGTATGTGTGTGTGTGTGTGTGTGTGTGTGTGTGTGTGTGTGTGTGTGTGTGAGAGAGAGAGATGCTTTTCTGGTGACTCTAGACATTCAAGGACTTTCTTTTTCTTCACTTGCTATTTACCATAGGCACCAGAGGAATGAATGAATAAATAAATGAATTTTATTGAAGTCTGAATAACAGCAGAGAGGCACAGGATCCGAGTGTGTGTGGTATTTAATGCGAATTTATTCCCGTTATTCCGGTAATGGTACGGAACCGAGCAGAGTTATATGGAGTTATCTATAATAAAACAGACTAACAGACTAGAGATAAAAGCAGAGACGAGGTATGCGCTACTGCAGAGTGAATCACTGAGACAGATTTAACAAAACAAGGCTTGAAAAACTGTAGTAAAGTACACAAGCCTTTAGATCCTTAGAACCTAGAGTCATAAATACATTTACAGGAGACGGAAACGAGGAACATACAAACGCACGTCTGCATAAAACATCACTCTGTCGATAACAGCAGCAGCAAAGCAACTTAGCTCTAGAATCAATAACCACATCATTAATATAAACTTGTGAATATCATGGCAGGTGATGAGACGCACAGCTTCATGCACATTCCACATAACTCCTGATACTCTACACTAACTGATGGCCCTGTGACCTTTGACATCTTTGTTTCAGAAAGGACAGTAAAGGACAAGCGGCTACAGAATGAAGCTGAACAGCACCGCTTTCTTTTGTTGAATAATGTTTTATTTTTCCATCTGTCTCCCACTCAAGGTTAGCTAAAGAACATGAAGCCCACAGAGAGGCGAGAGTGTGTACTGTACTCCTCTCCGTCTCTCCTTCTCTCCTTCTCTCCTTGCCCTCCTTCCCTCGTTCTCTCCTTCTCTCCTTGCCCTCCGTCTCTCCTTCTCTGCTTCCCTTCTTCTCTCCTTCCCCTCCTTCTCTCCTTGCCCTCCTTCCCTCGTTCTCTCCTTCTCTCCTTGCCCTCCGTCTCTCCTTCTCTGCTTCCCTTCTTCTCTCCTTCCCCTCCTTCTCTCCTTGCCCTCCTTCTCTCCTTCCCCTCCTTTCCCTCCTTCCTCTCCTTCTCTCCTTGCCCTCCTTCTCTCCTTCCCCTCCTTCTCTCTTTCTCTCCTTCTCTCCTTCCCCTCCTTCTCTACTTCTCTCTTTCTCCTCCTTCTCTCCTTCTCTCCTCCCCCTCCTTCTCTCCTTCTCTTCTTCCCCTCCTTCTCTCCTTCCCCTCCTTCTCTCCTTCCCCTCCTCTCCTTCCCCTCCTCTGCTGTTTAAATGAGTGAAGACACACACTCTCTTTTTATTTCACTTCATTTCATTATTTTAGCTCACCTTCACATCAGGGCAGACATGGGTGGTGTGTGTGTGTGTGTGTGTGTGTGTGTGTGAGAGAGAGAGAGAAAGAGAGAGAGAGAGAGAGAGAGAGAGAGAGAGAGAGAGAGAGAAAGAGAGATATTATATAAGCATATCGAATTGACAGATTCAGACTTGTGGGTGTCACATTACACCGTTTGCGATTCCCTTATCTTATTTTTTGGCTCACTTGCATATTTATCTGGTCTCATTTGCATATTCATGCTTTTCAAAGAATGACAGCAATAATTTTAAGATGTATGGACCTATATATATAGAGATCTGGAGAGAGAGAGAGTTTTCATCATCCTGATTGCCTCTCTCCAGTCCCATTAGTTGATTGACAGCTGTTGAAATATGGGAATTCAGGAAGTCATCAATGCAGTGGTTATTACTAGTGTGTGTGTGTGTGTGTGTGTGTGTGTGTGTGTGTGTGTGTGTGTGTCTAGTCTGAGCTGTGTTGATTTTTATAATTAGACTATGGTATCAGAGCAGAGAGAGAGAGAGAGAGAGAGAGAGAGAGAGAGAGAGAGAGGGCACAAAGGGGACAGATGGTTTAATAACGTGTTTTACAGAAAGTCTTTGATTCATTCACACACACACACACACACACACACACACACACACACACACACACACACACAGACACACACACAAGGATGTGAGGGATGTGTCAGTTTGCTGAAATGTGCAGCTGAGATCAGTGCACTCAACCTTTTATTCCTCCCTATCATCTGTCTATTATTCCTCCCTATCTATCTATCTATCTATCTATCTATCTATCTATCTATCTATCTATCTATCTATCTATCTATCTATCTATCTATCTATCTATCTATCTATCTGTTTGTCTGTCTCTGTCTGTCTTTCTTGCTGTTTTCTGTGTGTCTCTCTCTCTGCATGTTATCTCTTTATTAAAACTTCAGTAAAACTTGTATGTAAAAAAAATCGAATGATATTCTGGTATTATTTTAGTGTAAAAAAAATGGGATAAAATTAAAGACTCATCTTCAGATGAAACACATTTAGTTTGATCACATTATAAAGTCAACCACAAAAAATTCTTTATTTTCTCATTTCATCTCACTTCATCTTCATTAGTATGATTACAAAAGAGCTTGAATTGGCTCCGCCCACAGGTTCTTCTTTTACACCAATAAAGTCTGTGGAATTTAATATTCCACCTTAAGTAAAGAAATAATTTGGGACTTTTTCTCCTTCTCTTTCTCTCTCTATATCCATCTTTCTTTCTTTTTACTCTTCTTCTAATGAACACACTCTAACGTGCTAAAGCTAACACGTCCCCTCGTTCTCCATACGGCCTTGATCGCCATGGCAACCATCGCATTACTCGCATGCTTGCACACTCTTTAACGCCTCGCCTCCGCCGTATGCGTGTGCTCGCTTGCAGAGACTTATATGTTTCTTTGCCACACACAAAAATCTCTGTCTCTCTCTATCTCTCCACACACACACACACACACACACACACACACACATGCACACACACACACACACACACACACACACACAGTCAGATTCTTCTCAGTTCCATGATTTCAAATGTCATTCTGACCTTTCCATGAATATTTTTTTTCTAATAAATGAAAAAATCTTCGTTCCTGTTTGTGTGTGTGTGTGTGTGTGTGTGTTCCATTCATATGTTAATTACCTTTGTCAATATCACAGTTCACTAATACTGAGTACTGAGAGCGGCAGGGCTGAAAATGAATACACACACACGCTTTCTTGCGGTTTATTTGAACTGTATTTTGTAGTTAAACTGAGTTTGTAGCTTGATCATAGTTTGATGCTGAAACTTCAACAGCACTTATTTGACTAATGTGTTTTGTGTATTTACTCTGAATGTTTAGTTGTAGTTGTTGTGTAGCTTGGCTCTTGTGTTGGTCTGGCTGTATTCTACAGTGCATGTGTCTCCAGTGTGTTTATGAGACTGGAGATGCAGCTCTGTTGGAATAACATACGGAACCATTATCAT
>JAUCMX010000011.1:4811108-4818608 GCA_033459395.1 Hemibagrus guttatus
TCTATCATCCATCCATCCATCCATTCAATCATTCATCCATCCATCCAATCATCCATCCATCCATCCATCCTATCATCCATTCTATCATCCATCCATCAATCCATCCATCCAATCATTCATCCATCCATCCAATCATCCATCTATCCATCCATCCATCTTTCTATCATCCATCCAATCATCCATCTATCCATCCTATCATCCATTCTATCATCCATCCATCAATCCATCCATCCAATCATCCATCCATCCATCCATCCATCCATCCATCCATCCAATCATCCATCCATCCATCCATCCATCTAGTCATCCATCCATCCATCCAATCATTCATTCATCCATCCAATCATTCACCATCCATCCATTCATACAATCATCCATTCTATCATCCATCCAATCATCCATCCATCCATCCATCCATCCATCCAATCATCTATCCATCTATCCATCCCTCCAATCATCAATCCAATCATCTATCCAATCATCCATCCATCCATTTAGTCATCCATCAAATCATCCATCCATCCATTTATCCATCCATCCATTCTCGACACCAATGCTTATCCTCCTGGGTTATGGGGAACCTGGAGCCTTTCCCAGGAGACTCAGGGCACAACAGGGTATAACTTGGACAGAATGCCAGTCTATCACAGGACACACTCACACACACACTCACACACCCATTCACACACTACAGACCATTTAGAGCCAATCAGCCGACAGTGCACGTCTTTTGACTGGGGTAGGAAACCAGAAGGACCCAGAGGAAACCCCTGAGGCACAGGGAGAACATGCAAACTCCACACACGCATGACAGAGGCGGGGCTCAAACCCCCAATCCTGGAGGTGGAGCATTTTTAAAATTAAATGTAATAATTTGTAAGGAATTCACATGAAGTTTGGAAATACAAAAAACTGGAAATTTGTATATAACAATATACTTGATCTTTAATTACAACTTTTATATTCCAGTGAAATTTGTTCTCTTCAGCTCTTTTATGAGATCTGGTTAAATTAAATACCTCTTGAAAAACCTTTTATGTCAATAAATGCAAATTTCATGGTGAGGCAATAGTCAGTGTTTTCATGTGAACGTTAAAAAACATGTTTTTGAAAAACATCACAGCATGTGTGTGTTGTGTGTGTTGTGTGTGTGAATGTGCTGGACGTTGGTTAAATAGCGTGTTGTGGGTATCGCACTACCTCGGCAGTACCAGTGAAGCCATGGCAGGATGCTAACAGCACGCCCACAAAATGAAAAAAGCTCAATAAATACAGCTGGGAAGACAGTTCTCTCAGAGCTTAGAGGGTTTTAGCGTTCTGTTATGGTGCTTTTGAAAGCTATTCTTCTGTTGTGTTCTACACAGGAGCTTTAAGGGTTCTAGATTAGATGTATTTTATTTTCTAGATACACAAATGTGTTGTTCCCACTGTAATAATGACATATAGTCACGCTGAAATATTCAGAGAGACTGGAATCACACGCTTATTTCTTTCATCTGTGGACATTTTGCTCTAACAGCGTAACACAGTTCAGATGTGTTACGACAGACCAAACACTAAAACAGCAATACACACAGGCTGCGGTATTAGGAACCATCAGGCTGGTTTACAGAGTGAGATTATATGGTTATGAGTTAATAAAATGAATTGCACGGGGATCAGAGATGAAGGTGAGGGATTTGTGGAGGTGATGTTAGGTAGAGACGATTGATCCCTCCAGGCGTGCTATAACTTATGGGTTTGATATTAAAATTGAGGTGCTTTAATAATGTCAGGTTAATGAAGTACAAGCCAGGGAGAGAGAGAGAGAGAGAGAGAGAGAGAGAAGGAGGGAGGGAGGGAGGGAGGGAGAGAGTATACATTTATTCCTAGAAAAACTCTTTAGAGTGTCTCCATAGCTTAAAAAAACATCAGTAATATTTTACCGCTTGGCTGAAGTGGAAAAGTCAGAGTATGAATGAAGAGAAGGTGTGATAAAAGATCATTTGCCCCTTTCTTTTATATATATATATATATATATATATATATATATATATATATATATGTAATATTTCGACTCGTAGCCTAATGATGTTGGTCTGAAGCTCCACCCCTTTGATGTCAGTCTCAAACCCCACCCCTTTGCATTGAAATGAAATCAGGGCATCATTGGCATCACATTTTATTCTTTGTAAAATGTATGGCATATGTTGGCCCCGCCCACACTCCACCCTACCTCCACCCATGACAGTGCCCAGCTCCACCCCACCTTTCTTTCTCTCTTTCTCATTAAACCTTCTATTTTTATTTATTCTATTTTATTTACATTTATTGTGTCTCTTGAACACACTCACACACACACACACACGCACAGTTTATATATATAGGCTGTGGGCTATGCAGTGGGCCTCCTCATGAGATGAGAAAACTCATTTCAGTCTCCCCTATACTAAAGGTCGTGCTGTGCTGTGTAATCGTTTAGGAGATTGGAGAAGCGAAAAAACGGCTGCGATGTGACCTGACGCCTACATGCATTGTGGGTAGAAATGTTCTGTAATGCTTTTGGGAAAAACAGCATTAAGCAATAAGTCACAGGAGTCTCACAGCAGAACGTAGCGGGGGGGGCCGGACAAAGAGATGGAGGCGGGATGTAGAGATAGAGGATCGTAAATTTAGTACATTTCATTAGATTTAATTATTGCCACATGCAAAACGTACACACAAACACGACAAAGTGACGCACGTTATACACGTGTGTTTACATAACCGCTGGAACAGCAGCACTGCAGATTAAATTCTATATTAAGACTCTGTGGGCGTCGTCCTCAGCCATTTATGTTCACTTCAGAGAGACAGAGAGAGAGAGAGAGAGCGAGAGAGAGAGAGAACAGGAGTTAAGAACAGGAGTGCTAAGAGGAAATAACAGGTAGAGTCTGATCATATAGCGTTAAGGAAAGCTGCCAGTGGTTCAGAGCTGCAGCTGGAGAGAAAGAGTGTGAGATGGACAGAGAAACATGATGAGACAAAAACACTCTCCTGCAATCCATCGTACTGAAGATCCACTCTTTAATATGTACAAGCTTAGAACAAAGGGTTCTTCAAGGGTTCTTCGAGTTCTTGTGTAATTTAGGGTTTTATCTCACTCTTCATGAGGTACTTCATGAGGCTTTTTTGGGATAATTAAAGATTATGGGTTTCTTTAACTTGAACTAAAGATTAGACAAAAAAAAAAACGATCCACGACTAAGAATTCCACTGATTTGTTGTATTATTGTGGACTGTATATTATAGGTTCTTCTAAAACCTTCTTTGATACAGAAATTCATCACAGAACATTTAGGTCTTCCTCCACAAGGACAAACTGCATGATGTCGGAGAGCCGTAGTATTAGATTTGACCTTTTTTCCCCCGAGAAGTGATTCATGACAGCTGGTGTCACGTTTAATTAGCAAGCTAGATCTTAAACGAGTGGATCTATAACCGCATTCTGTTGAGCCGCTCATGTGATGACGCGCTTACACACTTCTGACTGAATGGGTGGCCTTTTTGTTGGGGGTTTAAATGACAGACTTTCTGAATTTGACCCGACCCAGACCTCGTTAGGTAAAAGTGCACACAGTGACATTTACAGCAACGATTTACAGTCATCACCTTAATGATAGCACCGAGCTGTTCTGAGTTCTGGACTGTGATTGGTGGAACAGCAGTTCTGACAGTCCTGCAGCTGCAAATCACAGGTTCATATTAATAATATGCACTCGCTCTGATGCATCAGGGTTTCGATAGTAACAGCTTATTGACACAGATGTGGTGAGATATGATATGGTGAAGTTTTCTGGAAGGAGATGACTTATCTGGAAGGAGTCTCCAGCGCTTTGGATCAGTCAGAGGTGAAGCTGTAACTTTACGTTTTCCTGCATCTTCAGGACAGAGGAGTTTGTCTTTGCAGTTTCTCAGTCACATGAAAAGCTGCATTTTTTTTAGAGGGAGAGAAATAAGAGATGCTGGTGAGGGAATGAGACTATATAGCTGTTACCATGTAAGTGACAGCAGGAATTAACTGTTGCATTAAATGTAACAAGAAATGCATAAAAATTTCGATTAATAAATAATATATATATTATAAATAAATAATAATAAATAATAATAAATAAAAAATAGGACCTGTTGGTAAAATACTTGGGGATGTGCTGTTACAGGAAAATAATCAACTTCAGTGTGATAACTGTTACTCCACTTCATCGCACCACCCCGTCTTCCTCTCTTCCTGTGTCTTCCTCTCTGTCCCTCTCCCTCTTTTATCTCTTTGTCTCTCTCTCTTCCTGTTTCGTTCTCTCTGCCCCTCTCTCTCTTTCTTTCTCTCTATCTCTCTTTGTCTCTCTTACTGTCTGTGCCCCCCCATCTCTCTCTCTTTCTCTCTGTCTTCATATTCAGGAGCCTAATTAACCAACACCTCAGATAAGAATAGCAATCAAACTGAGTGCTGTGACATTTGAAGGACAGGCATGCAATGAATATTTAACACACACACACACACACACACACACACAAACACACTACACATGAACCCACTGCCTGAGACATTAGCATCAATTTTCATCTATTCTGTCTGTCATCATTCGTTCTAATTCTTTCCGGCGTGTGTCTCATCCCCTCGCTCTCTCGCTCACACTGTTTAGTGCTACAATGCAGTTTTCAGCACATCAAAGCTTGCATTTTATGACAGCTTATATTCTTTTTCATAGGTTTATATGTGACACACTGGTTTTAAGGGTGCAGTTCAAATAGAAAATATTGCGAAAGTAATTTCTCTGAAAATAGTATCTGTGTCTGTGCCGTAATCATGACAAACACATCAACACGCAAGTATTAAGTTGTGTATTTACATTTAATCCTCTGCATCACTTCATCCTTTTTGTTACAATCACTAATTTAAATGTGAGGGGGCGGAGCCTATGTTCAAGGTTTATTAAGAAATAAAATAGTTGTTTGTTGGTTCTGGTTCAGTATTGACTTTGTTTACCTTTCAGTTTCCTAGAAACCCCTAAATCACTCGGATTCGTCCTTGAGGGACGTGTGTGTGTGTGTGTGTGTTTGTGTGTGTGTGTGTGTGTGTGTGTGTGTGTGTGTGTGTTTAAGGGTCTTTTTTTAAAAGGTCCTCAGTCAATTTAGTCTCTATAAATTGAAAGTGGGATCAATGTGGAGGATTGAATCTGCTGTTAGTGTGTGGGTGAGTGGGATAGAGAGAGAGAGAGAGAATGAGAGAGAGGAAGAGAGTGACTGAGATAATAAGCAGCAGTAATGTCTCATCTGACTGCTTTTATTCTTATGTCTTTAATTTTTTTAAAAGGTTGCACAATAAAAATAAAAAAACCTGTAAAAAGTGAACCGGAAATATTTTTATCCATCCATCCAGCCATCCATCCATTAATCTGCTTATTCATCTATCAACCTTAATTACATTTACATAAATACATTATCACCACACCTGCACCTGTCTATCTGTCACTTTGGTATTCTCTCTCTCTCTCTTTCTCTCTCTCTCTCTCTCTGTCTCTCTCTCTCTCATTTGTACTCACCGGTGTTTTAATGTCTCTTATTTAACGACTCGTTTCACTAACGATCGAATGTCTGAACCTCCACTCTAATCATCAGACTCATTATACAAACATGTTTAATGACGATTAGAGCCAAAGGGCAGGGGCCAAAGTTGATTGATTGACCTCCAAGGTACCACATCACAAATTTGGATGTAGCCAAGCATGAACATATGGAAATGAAAATGTGTGTGTGTGTGTGTGTGTGTTTATGATGTTTATAGTGGAATGAGCTCATCTGCGAGATTCACTAGAGGCTTCACTATCTCACTTTTGTTTGTTTGTTCAGTTTTAAGCCTTAACCAATCTTGTTATGACTTATTCACTTATGTTTTTTCCCAGGATGCATTGCTGCAGCTGGCATCTATTGTTGATGCCAGCAGCCTTCGGGCGGCCATTAAAGACACACTGCAGGCTGTGTTGCCGAAAGTGGTATGTACAGTAACACCCACTCACACACACACACACACACTTTCTTTTATATTGTATCACTGATACAGCAGCTGCACAAATTAGGTGTGTTTCATGTAAATTAAATAATAGTACACAGCCAGCCAGATAGACAGACAGACAGACAGACAGACAGACAGATAGATTGGACACAGAGTTGTATATATATGTTGTTTATGAATCAGATACAGATTCGGGGTCAAATCAGATTCAGGGTTGTTTATGAATCAGATACAGATTCGGGGTCAAATCAGATTCAGGGTTGTTTATGAATCAGATACAGATTCGGAGTCAAATCAGATTCAGGGTTGTTTATGAATCAGATATGGATTCAGTCATGAGTCAGAAACTGATTTGTTCATGATCAGTCACAGACTCTTTAACGAATCAGACACAGATTCATTTGTGAATCTGATGTGGAGTTGTTCATGAGCCATAGACTCACTTGAGAATCGGTCAGATATTTGTGAATTACTTTCAGATTAGCTCATGAATCAGACTGGATTTGTCCATACATCTTCAGAAAAACAAGAAGTTATTCTTATATAATGATTGAAATACACAGAACAGTAGAGTGAGTCCTTCAGGCAGCTGAGTGTGGAATAACTAAATCCTGATTTACTCAGATCAGGGAAAAGCAGAGCGAGCTGAAGTGTTATTAGTTATTAGTATCTGTTCAAGATGATTATGATGTGATTATATGAAAGTGAATGAGTGAGGAGGGGTTTAAGGGCACTATGCTTTAGCGTGTAGCACACTGTGATGTGGAATGTATCTGACAGTGAAGTTTACACTAAATCCACACACCTGAGAGTGAAAAATCGACAGAATTACAGCAATTACAATAGAAAAGATTGTTATTAATAATACATTCGGTCTCAAAGTTTTTTTTGTTTTTGTTTTGTTTTTTACCTCCAGGGACCTTTCCAGTGTATAAACTACTCTGCAGACACCCTTCAGTATCACAGCACATCTATTTTTTATTAAAATCACTTGATCTAATACATTATTGATTTGATGTTAACAGCTCATTCACAGGGACTTGTGCATATTAAAAATCGTGGGTAATCGTTAATATTGTGGTTTTCTGTAAGTAGTTAACTTAACTGGAAGGAGTCTCCAGTGTCTGCGTAGAGTTGTTTGTAAATCAGATTCAGAGTTGTTCATGAATCAGGATCAGATATGTTATTGAGCGGTCACAGGCTCCTTAATGAATTAGATGCAGAGTTTTCAAATCAGATTCAGAGCTGTTTATGAATCAGATATGGATTCAGTCATGAATCAGGATCAGATTTGTGCTTGAGCGGTCACAGACTCATTAATGAATCAGATGCAGATATGTGAATCTGAGGTGGAGTTCTTTATGAGACACAAAAACCATGTGTAATCACTAATACACTATATTGCCAAAGGTTTTGGGACACCCCTCCAAATTATTGAATTCAGGTGTTGTTTTTCAGGGGTTGGGCTTGGC
>JAUCMX010000011.1:4823608-4826108 GCA_033459395.1 Hemibagrus guttatus
GCATCTGTTGTTTTTCTGTGACTTTATGCTTTGTACGTTATTGTGTAGAAGTTCAGTTCGAGAATTTTCAGTCATGTGATTCTTGACATTCTGGTCCTCTGTGGTTGTGTGTAATTCTAGAATTCTTTAAACTGTGGTTTAAGATGTCCAGTTTGAGTGTCCAGCACAGTCCTACAGGTCTGGTGGGCTTAGAATATTTTTCTCAGCATTTTTATAGATTTGCAGGGCTTTTTTTTGGGAAATTTGTAGATTTCTAGCCAATTTTCATTGACATCTGTATATCTGGCCCCTTTTTCCCTAACATTTTGGTCTGTTTGATCTGATCCAATCATTGTGGTTGTAGAATTTGTAGAATTTCAGGGCACCTGGGGATTTTCATACAGTCTGTGTGGAAATGAATGCAGTGCAGGAATGTTAGACTCTGCGTTACTTGACATTACTCTAGACTTTTGGAATTCTGATATGTATGAATCTGTTGTTGTTGTTGTAGAATTTCTTTTCCAGAGATGGCCTGTTGAGATTCTTGGATGAAAAAACTCAATTTTAAAACAAAAACCTGAAAGATAGTGATTGCTGCAGTTTGTTTTGCATTTACAGATATTTCATTTCAATCCAAAACAAAAACCCACATAGACTTTTTTTTATTTTTTTATTTTTTTAAAAAATTTTTAAAACCAGCCATCACTCTTTAAAATAAAAAATAAATAAATAAATGGGGCATTGGTGGCTCTCTGGTAGGTTTCTCGCCTATCATGCGGAAGGCCCGGGTTCGATTCCCAGCCAGTGCCTCAACCCCAGCCACTGGATGCAGTGCCGGTCCCAAGCCCGGAAAAATGGGAGGGTTGCGTCAGGAAGGGCATCCGGCGTAAAACATTTGCCAAGTTGTTGTGCAGACTAGTTGGTTCTCTATGGCGACTCCGAACAGGGAGCAGCCGAAAGCAACTATCCTATTTATCCCTAATGAGCAAGGCTGCAGATGTAACGGCAGTTTGGTGACGGTGTTATAGTCCCCAAGTGTCTCTGTCCACGGCTGTCTCCTGGTCACAGGCTGTCTACACAGATCCATCCACAGCATCAGTGGAAGCCAGCCAGAATACAGAGAGTCCTGGATTTTTAGACAAGGCTGCATGAGTATCATCCAGACAACAGCGTTACTATTTCCGGTCCGCTGTGGCGACCCCGAACAGGGAACAGCCGAAAGCTCTTTAAAATAAATCTATAAAACTGCACTATAAATGAATAGAATGATCGAGGATTTCTTAGCTTAGGGATGGCTTCATGATGTACAAGATCATTTTTTGCTAATGAGATTGTAGTGTGACTGCTAACAGCTAGAAACATGCTAACAGACAGAAAAGATCTCCTCCTCGCCTCGCACTCACTGTGAAGAATCAGTGTGTGCTTCTCTATCAGCTGATTTCCGGATCACGCTGATGACGTAAACTGAAGAGTCTTTAATCACAGGTCTATTGTTAAAGGATCTTAATTGCATGATCTGACATGGAGGCATGTTATCGCACAGTCTGATCGAGTTTCCTGTGCAGGAGCTTGTTCAGTGTGACAAGTAAACATTGCGCCCAATCCCACAGTCTTTCAGTTAAACCAACTTGGTTTTAAACAAAATCTCAGTGAATTAATAAACGTTGAGCGCATTCAACAGCTAGTTTGGGGAAATTGCTGAAATAAGGACAGTTTTTGAATGTATGGACTGTCGAGTACATCAGTAAGAGAAGAAGACTCTCTTCTGATTGGACCTGAGTGACACAATGGAGACAAATCCGCCAGATGAGATGTGAAGTGTCGGATGCACAGCTCTCTTTGTGTTCATATGTCAGACACAAAAAGACAGATATCGTCTTCCTGCTCTGTTGTTTTCATAGGAAAAGCAGATGAGATATCTGATTTAACCGATGTCAGACACCGTTTTCATTTCTCTGACACTTCAACACTAACAGCCTCTCTCTCTCTCTCTCTCTCTCTCTCTCTCTCTCTCTCTCTCTCTCTCTCTCTCTCTCTCTGTCTGACTTTGATCTGTAAAACAGAAATCCAGAAAAACACAAATCTTATTTTACATTAAAGTTCCTCTGATAGTCTGTCACTGTAGATCACACAGTGTGTATTTCTAACTGCGGCATGTTGTCCACAGCAGAGTCGCAGAGATCCTGCTCCAGTTTCCCACCACAGCTGATTGTTATTGAATAATGAGGGTTAGCTTGCTTTAATCACCGATGTCTTTCGGTTCATTTGGATGTTTCGTGTCACCATTTCATCTCAATTTCATTTCAGTTTTATTTATATAGCGCTTTTGACTTTGCCTCAAAGCAGCTTTTGAGACGTTCTCCTTTCTACAACTGTATATTGTCTAGTAAAGCTTTGAGCAACTTATACATTAGCGTAATTTCTGAATTCATTATAGATTTAAGACTAATTCCATCATCAAATATTCAATGATGGAGACGCAACAGCAGTTCAAAGCCGTGCCATAGTGTCCAAGTGTCTC
>JAUCMX010000011.1:4831108-4846108 GCA_033459395.1 Hemibagrus guttatus
TCTGCTACGTTGGTCCATCTTTTAACAGATTCAGCAACAGGCTTAGCTGTTTTAAGTTTCTGTCTGTAGGTTGGAAGGAGACGAACCATGCAGTGATCAGAGAGTCCTAAAGCTGCACGTGGGACAGCGCGATATGTGTCCTTTACAGTGGTGTAACAGTGGTCCAGTGTATTAGTGTCTCTGGTTGCGCATGAGATGTGCTGTCTTCATTTTGGAAGTTCACAGGTGAGGTTAGCTTTATTAAAGTCCCCCATAATGATAATAAGTGAATCTGGGTGTTGTTATTCCGATGTGATCAGCAAGCAGTTGCAATGCGGTGTTGACGCATTAATGCCTTTTATTGCTGTCTCTGTTCACACGAACACCGTCATTTGACCAATCGCTTCAACTGACAACCGGATAAAGCTGTGACACTCGCGTGGGTTCCGTCGCTCTGCTTTTCATTCTTTTCTTGTCCAGAACATTCACCTGTCTTCATTTGGGGTGATTCTATTTAAAACCTTTGATCCACCACTAAATCGACGAATATGAAGGAAAAAAAGAAAAGAGCACTCAGAAATTTTCAGTTTTCAGAAGTCTGTTTAGCACATCGAAACTCTCTCCTCTTTCAGGTGGATTAATCATTAAAATCTAAATTAAAATGATTCCTGCTATGACGTGCGGCTAATTGCCTTTTCATGCAGCAGCACTGGCCGTCTTCATAGAGGCGGTGAACTGGTTTCCTTGGAAACCTGCGAAAGGCGGAAGCTAAAAATAAAAAGCCCTTTTTCCCACAAATCATTGGTTCTGTCACACTCCAAAGAACAGGTATGACATTTGGTCGGCTGGTGATTCTGCTGCTCCTCGTTTCCTTTTCACAGGTGATGTCTGAACACCAGAACAGATTCATTTTCTTCCTCCTTGTTGTTCTTTTCTCGGAATATTTCAGTGACTGTCATTAAAGGCAATGACCTGAGAGCAAAGTCACAACAGCACAAACTCCAGGCTCAGTTTGAAGCTCTGAGTTTCACTTTGCTCCCTCGTTATAATATAGTGCACTATTTAGTCTTCTATCTTATTGCTTGGATTGAGGAATGTATTGTTACCAATAATGCACTGGAGATCTGATGAAGACCCGATGCGCTCTACTTTCAGCTGCACGGTGATCAAAATGTATTATTTATTTCTACTTTACAATACGTTCATATTTAAACAGAACAATTCGTTCAGTTTGCTGTAGTGCAGTTTGCTGTAGTAATTAACGCATGTTACCATGGAAACATCCAACACTTCCCTAGAAACTCTCAGTGAATTAGCAAATTCTGACACTTCCATTGTCTTCATTAACACACGGACGTCCATTTGTCTTCTCGTTCTCAAAGCTGTTATCATAAAGTATACAGTAATATGGGATCGTTTTAGAGAAATTAGTTCACTCATAAAATATTTGTCGAATAAATTCAGTTACACAAGAAATTTGGTTAGCTATTTAGGAAAAACGTTCAGGTGTGTATCGTGTTTGTATTTGTACACATCAATTGCTCTGTTAATCTCTACTTTTTAACTTTTTTATCTCTCTGTGAACTTTGCCTTTTATGGAGTTTTGTGGGTGGGGCTAAATGGAAACCAGCTGTGTCACGACTGCACAAAAAGTACAAAAAAAATCCATGAAAGCGTCGAAGAATCTGGCGCCAACTTTTAGTTTACAGACAGCTCAAAAAATTTTAAACAAAACCCGTTGTCTTTTCTTGTTACTCTTAAACCGCAAGTACTGAAATGCTGAAGTTCAGGTAAATAAAATGAGGCATTTGGTTGGCTCTCTGGTCTGGATTTATTTCAAACCATATCAGTCCATTAGAATAGAAAACTCATTCAAATGCATACAGTAATCAAAGCACCTGGACAGCTGCTGAAATCCATTTCTTTGTCCTTTGTAACGACAAATCGCTGATAAGAAACGCCTTTTATTACAGTCGCTGTTCATGCTAACAACATCATTTGACTGGTTGCTTTATCTGATTAGTAAGCGTGCGCTGCAACAGGATAAAACTGGGATGGTTGCATGGATGCCGTCGCTCTGTTTTTAGCTCTTTTCTTCCTGTGCAGGTGTTTTGAGTTTCCTGTCATTTATCAGAGATGGAGAGATAAAGAGCAGCAGAGGGAGGCTTTAATCAGTCCATTAGCATGAGAAAAACAGCATTAGCATGGCTCAAACAAGAGGGCTTTAAAATCCTGAAATTGTGTGTGTGTGTGTGTGTGTGTGTGTGTGATAAATGCTAATCACTCTCCTTATTTATTAAAAAAATAAGTGATATTATTTCTCTGCTTCTTCCCCTATCTTTCCTGTCTCTTTTTCTGCAGTGCTTGTATTTTGACCTTGAGCTAATCGCAATTCCGTGTAGTGAATAGGGGGATTTTTTAAAGACACCATTTCTTGTTATCAGAAATGTGTGAAAATGGAGCGATTGAGAGATATGTGCAAGAGGAGAAGAAAAGACAAGACTCCAGATTGAGAACCGGGTTCTTAATACTCTGATGCCAATGTGTGTGACAGAGAGAGAGAGAGAGAGAGAGAGAGAGAGAGAGAGAGAGAGACACTGAGCAGACAGTGAATGAGAGTTAGAAAGAAAGCAAAGTCAGAGGACAAATACTAAAGCCTTGTGGCATACCTGAACTTTCAGATTGTGTGTGTGTGTGTGTGTGTGTGTGTTTGGCAATAGTTATTCACACAGTGCATATTGAGTTGTCATGGGAACATTGCAGAACTTCAGTTTAACTGCGTGGGTTAGTGAGCCATCATTAGCATGCTCTTGCGCTCTTTCTCTCTGTTATACACACACTCACACACACACACACACGCACACACACACATATATATATGTATATATATATATATATATATATATATATATATATATATATATATATATATATATATATATATATATACAGGCTTGATTCAGGTGAACTAAAGCCTCGTGCAAATCATCTTAAAGAACCTCTAGAATTCTATGTATCATTCCCGTCTACTTCAGCCAATTTATTTTATGTGTGTGTGTGTGTGTGTGTGTGTGTGTGTGTGTGTGTGTGTGCGCGCAAGGTACTATTGAATAAATGGCTCTTATTAACCATATTCCTGTAATTTTCACTTTTTAGCAATGTTCTGTCCCATTAGCAGCCCATCTTTCTGTATTCTTTGGCAATGTAATTGAAAAATCAGTTCTAAAAAAACAATAGATCTTGTATCTAGTATTGCTTTTAGTACCCATATATACATTCTAGCTAAAACCTAAGTGTTCTTAGAAATGAAGAGAAAATAAAAGAGGATAGTAAAATGCAACATAAATCAACATTTTATATAAAACTGCACACTTAATTACACACTTAAGTACCAAAGTAGTCGATCTCAGGTGTGTGTAACAGCAAGGTTTTTTGGAACTATTCTATGTACTGCTGTCCAAATTACACTGGTAAAAAAATCAGCTAAATTCTATTTGTTAACCGTTAATTCTCAGTTCTTCAGATCTATGAGTTGACTCTAAAACGGTTCCTTTAAAAAATAATAATAATAAAAAAGAAAGATTCATTTGTCAATGATTCAACTTAAAGAGCTGACTCAGAGAGTCGACTCGTTTGTGAACAACACATTCAAATTCAAATTCAGATTTTATTTGTCACATGCACAATCATACACAGTAGGATATGTAGTGAAATGCTTCTTATGACCATCCTTGATATGGATATAGATGCATTATAAAAATGGAATTAACACTAAGGTGAAAAATAATAATAAGATATAATAAAATAAAATAGAATATATAGGGCATGTAGGGAAATATGGTGGAAAATTGTAATAGAAAATAAATAGAAAATAATAGTAGTATCTGAATAGAGTAATTACATCTGTATATAAGTTTTTCTTAAGTTGCCTTTATTTGTCATATACATTACTGCACAGTGAAATTCTTTCTCTGCATATCCCATCCTTGGGGGTTGGGGTTAGCGTGCAGGCTCAGTCATGATGCAGCGCCCCTAGGTTAGGGGCCTGCTCAAGGGCCAACAGTGGCAGTTTGGCAGTGCTGGGTTAGGGTTAGGGTTAGCCTTAACCCATAGCCTTAACCACTCATATAGTACAGTGATGTGGTATTAATGGATTGAATGTGAATATAGCATGTATATAATGTGCATGTAGTGAACTTGTGCAATTGTGCAATCCAGCTGTGGTAGTGGGTGTTATCCAAGAGTCCAGACTCTAGGTGTTGTCCTGGTTGAGGGCCTAAATGGCCTGCAGGAAGAAGAAGAATTCACTCTCTTCAAAGAGCAGAAGCACTTCCCATGAATGCAACAGGGAAAAGAGTCTGTTGTTTCCATGGCTGAGGTCCAGCCTTGGTCCAGCACCACTTGCTGTACATGGACTCCAGGTCAGGGAGCTCACTGCTCATGCTATGCTCGGCTGATTGCACCGCCCTCTGGAGACCTCGTCTGTCCTGCTTGGTGCTGTTCCCAAACCAGGCCATCAGCATGCTTTCAATAGTTCAGGTGTAGAAATTCCTTAGCACCAGAGAGGACACTACAGGAGGAAACTAGAAGAGAAGAAACAGGAGTCTTTATTTTTCTCAGTCATACATTACAGCACAGTGAAATTCTTTCTCTGCATATCCCAGCTTTGGAAGTTAGGGTCAGAGCACAGGGTCAGCCATGATGCAGCACTCCTGGAGCAGAGAGAGTTAAGGGCTTGATCATGGGCCCAACAGTGGTAGCTTGGCAGTGCTGAGGCTTGAACCTTGACCTACCAATTAAAAACAAAAAAGCCTTAACCGATCACTGCCCCTGTCATCTAGAGGCATAGAGCAAACATGGTGGCTCTAGGAGCCCATGGCAGGGACTAAGAACTGAAATTCCTGAAAAAGCAGAATCCCAAACTTCATTTCAAATCAATTTTCTTTAGGATTCACTCCCATACTCAATAAAATTCACTGCCTTACTCAGTAAAAATGTATGATGTAAGAAAGTTGTTAATATGGTTATTAGTATTATTTCTGTCCGCTTTCAGTAATTAATGTAAGATTAATTATTTAGACATGAAAAAGCTAGCTTGTAGATAACTGCTAGCTAGTGTGCGAACTAGACAAATGACCTCCAATTCAGAGCTAACTAACTAACTGTTAATTAGCCACAACGTAGCAAAGTATATGTTCTGACTTTATATTGGTTACAGCTTTCTTTATTTATTTTCTAAATATTATTATAAAAATATTTAAATAAATAAATCATATATTTAAAAAAATATTCAGTTCTCAAATTGGTTATACAGACGTGTTTTCTCCAAATCCTGTTTGGTTAGTTAGTTAGTGTCAGTTATCCATCCTGTTAGATAATTCCCTCAGGCGTGCTGTGGCACGAACTCTGGGAAGAAGTATGAATTATTTAATATGACTTTTGCATTTTTTTCTTAGTATATTGTTCTTGACTTTTTTGACACACGGGACGATTTTAGTGTTCACAGATACTTCTCTCTTCCTCTCCCTGTCTCTCTCTCTTCCCTTCTTTATCTCTTTCTCTTCCTCTCCCCATCCATCTCTCTCTCTCTCTCTCTCTCTCTCTCTCTCTCTCTCTCTCTCTCTCTCTCTCTCTCTCTCTCTCTTTCTCTCTCTGTCTCTCTCTCTCTCTCTGTCTGTCCCTCAGGGAGGTGCTGGTGCAGAAGAAGAGAGCAGTGTGTGTCGGTCTGCCATCCACAGAGCTGCAGGAGAAGCAGAGGACAAGCCTGGCAGCACCTCTCCCACCTGAGAAACGAGGTGTGTGTGTGTGTGTGTGTGCGTGTGGTGTGTGTGTGTGTGTGTGTGTGTGTGTGTGTGTGTCTGTGTCTGTGTGTCTGTGTCTGTGTGTGTGAGAGTGCACATTTGCATGCACTCATGAAAGGGTGAGAACAAGAGGGCATAATTGCAGTCAGTGGTCTAAAAGTGTACACCACTTTAGCTGTTATGGTGAGAGTGATTGTGTGCTTAGTGGAGAGAGAGAGAGACAGAGAGACAGAGAAAGGAAAGAGGAAAAATAAAGAGAGAGATAAAATTCAAGAGACTCAGATGGAGAGAAAGCGAGAGATGGGAACAGAATGTGTTCATGCTGTGAAGTTTTCATCTCTCAACTTTAACATTAACCTCTCCCTCGCTCTTTCTTTCCCTGTCTCTGGTTGCCATGGTGAACACCTACGCTCAGCACCATATTCTGATCTCTCTATTTTTACCGCAGTAACAGTGGAACTCACTATCAAATCACCATCAACAGCCTCGGTGTACGTGTTTTGCTGTGGAAGTAGTAAAGGGACATTCCATCATTTTGTATTTAATGTGTATCTCACTGTGCTGGTCTGTGCAGCGTCCATGTGATTTAGCTAAAGCTGTGAGGACCAAACAGACTTGAGTGATTCTAGTCATACAGATGTCATATAGGTCGATCAGAATTTAGCGCACGTGTCTTACGTGTCACACGTGCAAAATAATCTCAGCGTGGGTCTCATGATAAACAAAAATATGTTGAAGCTTGCCTCATGATGTCACTATGATTTGCTAATTATAAAAGAAAATAAACGAATCTCTACACCTGATAATTCATGCTCTATTATTAGCACTAGTTTCCAAAAATCAAACGAAAAACAAAATAAAACGTACAATTTGACGTAAATAGAGCTACAAGCCTCGGCTGAGATGTGATCTGGTTGACAAGGTTGAGAGCCAAGAGAGCTTTGTGTGAGAGGAGAATACTCTCTCTCTCCTGTCAATCGCAGCGACACTAGCCATTTCTGGCCATCTGTGAGCTCATGTATGCAGAAGAGAGTGGATGCTGCTTTCCTCAGTGTGTGTGCCATCATCCTGTGACGCAGCTTGAGCAGCAGGTCAAAAAGATAAACTTGTTTGCATAGTCTACAGGGAAGGGAAGGAGGGGATCCAATTTTTAAAAAAAATCTTAATCAGAGGACATAGTAATATGAATTAAGATAGCTTGATTAGTTATTACAGCTACCAATTTAGGGGACGCATTAAGGCAACACTGGATCCGGTCAGATTTCTCATCCATATGCCACCGTTTAACAGAAAAACTGATCACTAAAGCATTATAAAGAAATATGTTGTTGTTGCTCTTTCGGCTGCTCCTCCTTCGGGGTCACCTCAGCGGATCATCTGGTCCACGTATTTGATTTGGCACAGGTTTTACGCCAGATACAATTCCTGATGCAACCCTCCCATTTTATCTGGGCTTGGGACCAGTACTGAGAGTTAACCCCTTTGTGGCTGGGTTAGCTCCCTGCCCAGGAACCGAACCCGAGCCACATCAATGAGAGCACAGGATCCTGCCGCTGGCCCACCAGGAGGCTCATTATAAAGAAATATGTGACTTACATAAACGTTTAGTGAAAATGTTTAACATCAGTCCTTAGACTTTCCATCAGTTAGAGTGAACAGGCTTTCTGTCTTTTCTCAGCGCATTGAAATTGTTTCCTGTTAGTGGAGTATATGACAATAAACACACACACACATGCATATATTGCAGATGCATTAAAATGATCAAGTGTATGAGAGTTTAGTCTTATATACTCGATATACTGTGTATGTCATCTCTCTGTAGTTGTGATCCTTCCACTAGTGGATGAAGATGAAGACAAGGTCATGTCTCTCGTTTTGGTGAGTTTGCGTTCTGTCACACACTCCCCCACACACACACACACATACACGCACACTCAATTAGAAGCTGAATTTCGGGAGCCGATTTCGCGAGCATTCCGCTCCAAACCCTGTGATTTAATGCGTCATCGTTCCTCCCCACAGTGCAGAGGAGTTTCGCCTGCATACTGAAAATGAAATGTATGACTCGAGCAAATGTGATTAGGGAAATGGAAGTAAATGGGTTCCATAAAAGTTCGAAGCTTTAAAATTCAAAATGCTTTCCAAATGGAATGCCTGCAAATTGTGAATTGTGTGTTTACTCCCAAGACATCAGAGTGAGTTTTCTGAAAAACAGTAAAAAGGTTTGAGGAGCATGCTCACTTTGTTTTTATTCAATCAAAAAAGGTTTTACATTTTTACCTTCATCCGTACTGAAACTTTTCCATTTCTACCAAAATAGTTTTGTAATATTTAGTAGCTTTTCTTGTAGAATATATCTGATATTAGAGTGTCACCACATGGTTTCTCAATAATATCTTCATTTTTAGTTCAACTTTTGGTCCAAAGTCAAACACCGGTTACAGTAATTCATCGTCAATGTCATCATTCCTGCTTGGTTCGGGTCATTTTTTAGCCCATTTAAGTCCCTCATTCTGTCAAAGCTCATTAAATCGTATTCGTTCACCACTGTGTAATGTTTTAATGAGGGAACGTGTAACTCATAAAACCTTTTCCATAAAGTACTCAGAACGTTAGGCGTCGTTAATGTTTACGCACGGCTGAGTTTACGAGCTAATTGATGTCCCGAACGTTTCATCATGAAGAGGCAAGGTCGTCATTTAGGTTTATAGGATTATACTTCCAGCTAAGAGACTTTTAAATAAAGAGCCACATTTTATTCATTAGTTCATTCAGAAGAAGGAAAATGAAGAACTTAACCATGGATGAAGATATCCCACAGGATTCCTCCAAAAAATTCCTCTGTGTGTTTGTGTTTTCCCTCAAAATTAGCCACACACCTGCTCCAGCTTATGATGATCAACACACAGTGTGTGAAATCCCCAGGATTGCGTTAACTGTGTAAATCTAGCTAATTAGGGTGTTTAGGATGTCTAAAATAACGAGGGTTAGGGTTGGAAATGATCCTGAAACTCCATGAGTGCTCTCAGTGTTTCAGAGCAGGTTGAGGGTCTGTGAGGCGTGACACCTTTTAATTGTTGTAATGTTTATCATTATTGCATTTAAATGCTACCACAGCACTATCTGAGGAAGATAATGCACAAGCAGTAAAATAAACACAGCTTAAAAGTCTTCTAAAGTTCCTTACAAAGATCAGGTTGAGACATCACAGCAGACATTAACATGCTCATGAGCAATGATTAGATTCTGTATGTTGACGTACACTTATATTGCTAAAAGTTTTGGGACACCCCTCCAAATCATTGAATTAAATCTTTTTCAATTCAGTTCAATTTATTCGTATAGCATCTTTAACAATGGACATTGTCTCAAAGCAGCTTTACAGAAGTATAGAAACATAGAGAGAAAAAATTATAAAGTTTAAAGTTAAGCAACTATTTTATCCCCATTTTATCCCTAATGAGCAAGCCTGAGGCGATGGTGGAAAGGAAAAACTCCCTGAGGTGATATGAGGAAGAAACCTTGAAAGGAACCAGGCTCAGAAGAGAAAGAACCAGGCTCAGAAATTTTGAATTTATTTGTTCCAATCACTTCATTGGCCTCAGGTGTAAAAAAAAATGAAGCACCTAGGCATGCAGACAGCTTCTACAAACATTTGTGAAAGAATGGGTCACTCTCAGGAGCTCAGTGAATTCAAGTGTGGTACCGTGATAGGTTGCCACCTGTGCAATAAGTCCATCCGTGAAATTCCTTCACTACTAAATATTCCACGGTCAACTGTTAGTGGCATTATAATAAAGTGGAAACAATTGGGAACAACAGAAAGTCAGCCACGAAGTTGTAGGCCACGTAAAATCACAGAGAGGGGTCAGCGCATGCTGAGGCGCACAGTGCGCAGAGGTTGTTTTCTTTCTGCAGAGTCAGTAGCTACAGACCTACAAACTTCGTGTGGCCTTCAGATTAGCTCAATAACAGTGCGTAGAGAGCTTCATGGAACAGGTTTTCATGGCCAAGCAGCTGCATCCAAGCCTTACATCACCAAGTGCAATGCAAAATGTCAGATGCAGTGGTGTAAAGCACACAGCCACTGGACTCTTGAGCAGTGGAGACGTGTTCTCTGGACTGACCAGTGACGCTTCTCTGTCTGGCAATCCGATGGACAAGTTTGGGTTTGACGGTTGCCAGAACACTACTTGCCTGACTGCATTGTGCATTGCGCCAAGTGTAAAGTTTGGTGGAGGGGGGAATATGGTGTGGGGTTGTGTTTCAGGGGTTGGGCTTGGTCCCTTAGTTCCAGTGAAAGGAACTCTTAATGCTTCAGCATACCAAGACATTTTGGACAATTTCATTCTCCCAACTTTGTGGGAACAGTTTGGGGATGACCCCTTCCTGTTCCAACACCAGTGCACAAAGCAAGGTCCATAAAGACATGGATAGTTTGGTGTGGAGGAACTTGACTGGCCTGACCTCAACCCCATAGAACACCTTTAGGATGGATTAAAGCGGAGACTGTGAGCCAGGCCTTCTCGTCCAACATCAGTGCCTGACCTCACAAATGTACTTCTAGAGGAATGGTCAAAAATTCCCATAAACACACTCCTAAATCTTGTTTAAAGCCTTCTCAGAATAGTTGAAGCTGTTATAGCTGCAACGAGTGGGCCAACTCCATATTAAACCCTAAGAATGGGATGTCATTAAAGTTCATGTGCATGTAAACGCAGACGTCCCAAAACTTTTGGCAATGTAGTGTATTTCCTTTTAACAGTAAGACTTCATTTGAGACTTTAGAACTGTATTCAAAGTTCAATTAAAGCAGTGCGCCTGTACAACTAGTCAGATTAGTAGTTAAACTCGAAGAGGCATCTCATTTTAAAGTGCAGTAAACTGTTAAATTACGAGTTAATCCGAATCTCTAAACACTGATTCCGGAAACGGCTCCACTGCTGGAAACAGCAGGAAACACAAATCCAACTGACCCATTTATTAATCTGTTTGAATGACCGACTAGAAGAGCGTTTCGGTTTCTAGCCTCATCCATCAGCATGAAAACATCTACAGTAAAATAAGGCGGAGAAAGAGGAGTTTTCCTCCTGGACTGCTCTGAAGGATAAAGGATAAATATGTTTAGATCAATGGCGGCCGGACGGTAGGGGGCCCCTACTGCCCCCTTAAAGTTAGCCAGAGAAGACTGCTACTTTAACACGTTAACAATTATTATATATTTTAATAACTAAATAAAATCATTTATTCGTACTATTCCTCTGTTACTCATATTATCATTTATTTAAAAATATAATAATTTTGCTCATTTATTTGTGTGTGTGTTTGTGTGTGTGCAGACAAAATGAGTGTATGTGGTTATGTAAACTTTTGAAAAGCATGTGACTTGAAGCTGAGCTCTGATTGGCTTGTTTCAAATTTCCCTCCGGAGTGTAGAACCTGCCCACTTTTGTTGTTAGCGAATCAATATTCTGTTTATATATTTGGCCTAATGTGATTGGTCCATTTTAAACGAGTCTCATTATCGCTCAGCAGATTGTCAGTTAACGGGCAGGTACTGATTAATGTGGAAGCAAGCGAAATATGTCGAGATGAAAAAAAATTCGGTTATATCTTTGCAAAAATTATAAATTCGGTTATATCTTTGCAAAAATTATAAATTCGGTTATATCTTTGCAAAAAAAGCAGTCAAGTGATTAGGCAACTTTCCAGTGTGTGTGTGGTTTTTTTTAATGATTACCTTCATTACTGATAATAAACCCACATTGACACCCCCCCCCCCCCCCCCCCAAAAAAAAAAGAAACAAAAAAAGAAATGTTACACACCCATGAATATTTCATTTCCATCTTTTGCTGTTTCTTGTGTCATCTGTTCAGGCTTGCTGCCACCAGCTCACTGACCAGGATGAGCAGAACCTCAATATTCTGGAGAAACATGTAAGACACCCCACACACACACACACACACACACACACACACACACACACAGAGCATTATATAGAGACATGTTTTACTGTGTGTGTCAGGAGTGCGGGGTGCCTCTCATGGTAAAATAAGACCCAAATGCAGGGATAACAAAAGCCACGATTTAGTAACAAATAATTCAGACACCAAGGACTGGGAAAACTGGGCAAACATAACTAGGCTAGAATAGACTACACAAAAACGCAGACTGGGGGAAGTGAACAGAAAACAAGAACTAGAAGACAAGTGCAACACGGCAGGGATAAATAGGGGAACCGGGGAACAGGTGTGCAGAGGCGGAGAGGAATCTATGGCTAGGGCGGGGCAGAGACACATGAACATGAAACACATACACTGCCGAAAAGCGCCCTAGAGTGCCGGCAGTGAAAGTCCAAGCATAACCCTGACCGGGTAAGCCATTTATTAAAAAAGCTATTATCCAAAAAGCGACCTGTTTGAATACATTTAGCTTTCCTCAGCCATTTCTTTCTATTCTCATGAACATGACTATAATCAAAAAACGGCCCGGTGGCACAAAAACCGTCATTTCCATATTGAACATTCTCTGAATGTGTTTGACTTGAGGGTTGAATATTTTCCCCAGGCCATGTGTTAATCTGGTCCTGACTCCATCTGTACACACACACACAAACACACGCACACACACACTGGCGTGATAATCGGATTGTGTTTTAACCATGATATTGTCATTTTACAGTCATGTATACATTGTGTGCGTGTGTGTCGCACTGAGTTTGCTCATGCTTTCTTTAAAGCTGTATTCAAGAAGAGATCATCTTGGCCCTTGTCAACATGTTTTGACCTTAATAAGGGCCTTCTTTATTAAAGAGAGACATACAGAAAAACATAGAAAGAGAGGGTCGTGCAGAGAGAGAGACTGAGAGCAAGGTAATGAGAGAGACGGAGAGATAAAGAGAGAGATGTACATGATGAGACAAACAGAGTGAGGGGAGGGGGGGCACATTGACTGACAGAGAATGAGAGATAGAGGGAGAGAGAGAGAGAAGCACAGGGATAGAGAATGAGAGAGAGAGAGAGAGAGAGAGAGAGAGAGAGAGAGAGAGAGTGAGAGAAGCACAGTGATGGAGATAGAGGTAGAGAAAGAGAGAAGCAGATTGATAGAGGATAAGAGAGAGAGAGAGATATTGCCTTTTTGTAGATGACAAGAGACAGTAAAGACAACCTTGGGAATGAGTTTTGATGTCTCTGTGAACAGGTTTAGGCTCTGATACTGACTCACCTCACATTTGAATGGTGTGTGTGTGTGTGTGTGTTCCTTGCAGCTCACTGTTGCATGTAAAAGAGTCTATGTGATACAGAAGAGTGTGACGCAGACAGCAACCCAATCCCACAATGCACCACTCAGTGCGAACACCACAAACAAGAAAGAGAAAGACTACAGAGAACTGGACCGCAAGATTCTGCAGCTCTGTGGTACGAAGCCAGATATTTTCCTGTAGTAGCATATGTTCATTACAGATACACACATATCAACAACGCACACATCTACAATACACATCTACAATACACACTAAAGGGACAATCAGGATTACATTTGTGATGGTGTTAATTCATTCACTGTGGTCAACACAGTGGTGTTCATTGTGTTCAGTTCTCTTTAATATAATATGGCTTTAATAGCTTTCATTTTATAAAAATGAGTAAATTTATGTATATATATATATATATATATATATATATATATATATATATATATATTTCTAACTTGAGTCTGTATTGTCTTTTAAACAATATTAGCATTTTTTGAGTTGAACAGTTTTGGGGTTGAATTATGAAAGAGTATATGGAATATTAAATAGAATATTTAAACTGCTTCAAAGACGGGGAAGAAACTACTGCTGTTTTTTTATTAACTACTAATAACCAAGTTGGGGGGTTGTCCAAATGAAAGTGTATAAATTGGGGAGAAAAATTCTGAGAGGAAGGTAACGATAAGCAGAAATAATTGGTATAACTAGCAGAGGAGAGATGTGGTGTTCAGTAGGTGTGTGTCTGTATAAACTAATACAGACTAGTAGCTAGCGTAGCATATTTTTTAGGAAAAAAGTCAGATGTAAAATCTCAGATGTGAAATTAGCTGTGGATTTGTCCTCCACTGACTTAACGAGTGTAGTAATGAGTGTTTTCTCCACATCCGTTCGGTCTGTATCATTCCTGGGTACGTGTGCACGCGAGGCTTTCCGGTCCATAGCCCTATTCAGATGGTATTATCACGATCAGATGCCTAGAATGAGTTATTTATGAGCCCCCTGTGAGGAATCTCAGTCGGATACGAATGAAGATAAAATGAGTTTCCAGGCAATAGAATCTCATTACAGGTTAAAGGATCATGAGTTTATTTATTTAGGGTTAGGATTATCCCATAGCAACTACATTTAATCAGATATTTAAAAGCATCCATTTATTTTGTGATTGCCAGAAGGTAGCAAAAAAAAAATAGTGCTGACCAAAGGATGATGAGTTGTTGTTTTTTCAGTCAATTAAATCCAGTATCTAAAAAAATATTCAATCTAATCCATAATGAATGTGTGTGTGGGCTTCAGATTTAAATGTGGGATCACCAAAAAAAAATAAGATCTACTAATAAGGCTGTTACAAAGCAAGGCGGAACTGCTGATGAAGAGATATTGTAGTATTTGATTAAATAGTAAAAAAAAAAAAAACAACATAATGTGTTGATATGTGATGCCATCATGACATTTCATCATCAGGGCCAGGATTATATGGTTCATTAGAGGAGGTTTGTGCTGTTCTTGCTTATTTATAGCTATTTAACTCTTAAAAATCTTTGACAGTATTCCTTTGGTTCCCTTGCTGTGCTAGCAGGTGCTCTTGGTCTTGGTTTGTCCTCCTGTGGAGCTTTATAATTTATTATTACATTACTTTTGCTTTCAGCAGCTGTTTATTCTCTGAATAAAACAGGAAAAACTAAATCAGTAGAAAAAGAGCCAAAGGGATAGAAAAGGGAATGTTAAAAAAAACGAAAAAATTATTGAAAGCATGGCGTCATCCGTAACAACTTGGGCACGCACGGGTTCACGTGGACTTGGATAATCGAAGTCTATTGATCATGGGACTGCAAACAGAAGCAGATGAATGAATTCTGAAGTGGAGTGAAGCATCTTAATTGTGCAGATCCACCCAGATGCTTCAGAAGTGAGTGGATGCTGCTTGACCTCGCAGCAGGACAATGATCTGGTTGAGTAAATCACTG
>JAUCMX010000011.1:4851108-4858608 GCA_033459395.1 Hemibagrus guttatus
CAGTACTTTACACTACACTACACATCACAACAATACTCTACACTACACTACACTACACATCACCACAGTACTCTACACTACACTACACATCACAACAGTACATTACACTGCACTACAAATCAAAACAGTACTCTACACTACACTACACATCACAGCAGTACTCTACACTACACTGCACTACAAATCACAACAGTACACTACACTACAATACAATACACTGCACATCACAATAGTACACTACACTACACTACACATCACAACAGTACACTACACTGCACTACACTACACATCACAACAGTACACTACACTACACTACACATCACAGCAGTACCCTACACTACACTACACTACACATCACAGCAGTACTCTACACTACACTGCACTACAAATCACAACAGTACACTACACTACACTACAATACAATACACTGCACATCACAATAGTACACTACACTACACTACACATCACAACAGTACACTACACTGCACTACAAATCACAACAGTACACTACACCTCACTACACATCACAACAGTTCTCTACACTACACTGCACATCACAGCAGTACCCTACACTACACTACACTACACATCACAGCAGTACTCTACACTACACTGTAGTACACTTCCCAACAGTACTCTACACTACACTACACTACACTACACATCACAACAGTACTCTACACTACACTACACTACACTTCACAACAGTACTCTACACTACACTACACTACACTTCACAACAGTACTCTACGCTACACTACACTACACATCACAACAATACACTACACTACACTACACATCACAACAGTACTCTACACTACACTACACATAACAACAGTACTTTACACTACACTACACATCACAGAAGTACTCTACACTACACTACACATCACAGCAGTACTTTACACTACACTACACTACACATCACAACAGTACTTTACACTACACTACACATCACAGAAGTACTCTACACTACACTACACATCACAACAGTACTCTACACTACACTACACTACACATCACAACAGTACACTACACTACACTGAACTACAAATCAAACCAGAACTCTACACTACACTACACTGCACATCACAACAGTACACTACATTACACTACACATCACAACAATACACTACACTACACTATACATCACACTACACTACACTACACATCACAACAGTACTCTACACTACACTACACTACACATCACAACAGTACACTACACTACACTGCACATCACAACAGTACTCTACACTACACTACACTACACATCACAACAGTACTCTACACTACTCTACACATCACAACAGTACTCTACACTACTCTACACATCACAACAGTACTCTACACTACACTACACATAACAAAAGTACTGTACACTACACATCACAGTACTCTACACTACACTACACATCACAACAGTACCCTACACTACACTACACTACACATCACAACAGTACTCTACACTACACTGTAGTACACATCACAACAGTACTCTACATGACACTACACTTCACAACAGTACTCTACACTACACTACACATCACAGAAGTACTCTACACTACACTACACATCACAACAGTACTTTACACTACACCACACTACACTGCACATCACAACAGTACTCTACACTACACTACACATCACAACAGTACTCTACACTACACTACACTACACATCACAACAGTACTTTACACTACACTACACTACACATCACAACAGTACACTACACTACACATCACAACAGTACTCTACACTACTCTACACATCACAACAGTACTTTACACTACACTACACATGACAACAGTACACTACACTACACTACACATCACAACAGTACTTACACTACACTACACATCACAACAGTACTCTACACTACACTACACAATCACAACAGTACTCTACAACACTACACTACACTACACATACAGTACTCTACACTACACTCACATCACAACAGTACACTACACTACACTGCACATCACAACAGTACTCTACACTACACTACACTACACATCACAACAGTACTCTACACTACACTACACTCACAACAGTACCCTACACTACACTACACTCACATCACAACAGTATCTACACTACACTACACATCACAACAGTACTCTACCTACACTACACTACACATCACAACGTACTCTACACTACACTACACTGCACATCACAACAGTACTCTACAATACACTACACTACACATCACAACAGTACTCTACACTACACTACACTACACATCACAACAGTACTACTACACTACACTACACATCACAACAGTACTTACACTACACTCACATCACAAAGTACTCTACACTACACTACACATCACAACAGTACTTTACACTATACACTACACATCACAACAGTACTCTACACTACACTACACTACACATCACAACAGTACTCTACACTACACTACACATCACAACAGTACTTTACACTACACTAAACATCACAACAGTACTCTACACTACACTACACTACACATCACAACAGTACTTTACACTACACTACACATCACAACAGTACTTTACACTACACTACACATCACAACAGTACTCTACACTACACTACACTACACATCACAACAGTACACTACACTACACTACACTACACATCACAACAGTACTTTACACTACACTGCACATCACAACAGTACTCTACACTAAAGTGCTCTACACTTCCCTTCAGTACTCTACACTACACCACAGTACTCTACACTACAATACAGTACTCTACACTACACTACAGTACACTTCAGTACTCTACACTACACTATAGTACTCTACACTACACCACAGTACTCTACACTACACTGCACTACACTTGGATGAATGGATGGATGGATGGATGGACGGATGGATGGACGGATGGATGGACGGATGGATGGACGGATGGATGGACGGATGGATGGACGGATGGATGGACGGATGGATGGATGGATGGATGACATGCTATTGTAACAAATGATGGATTAAATTATGGCTAGACAAATCAGTGGGTGAATAGATACCATAGTAATTATTTATTCATGTTTTCCTGATGGTGTAGTAGCTGTAATTTTAATAGATAGGAATAACAGATAGATAATTATGGACACAAAAAGATGAAGGGATGATGTGATGCAGTTATGGATGAAGTAACTGACTCTCGCTCTTTCTCGCTCTTTGTGTTTTATAGCTACAGAAAGAGACCCAGTCTCAGTGCTGCTGTCTGCTGCTGGTGTCTGAGGATAACCATCAACTATTCTGTCAGGTACACACACACACACACACACACACACACACACACACACACACACACACACACACACACACACACACACACACTGTGTCTCACTGCTATGTGTGCTTATGACAGGTGGTTGGGGATAAAGTTCTAGAAGAAGAGATCAGTTTTCCTGTAAGTTATTTTAAGTTTAATTATAATATATATGAGAGATGCATGATAATAAATATGTTAAATGTGTGAGTGTGTGTGTGTGTGAGAGAGAGAGAGAGACAGAGAGAGAAACAGAGAGAGAGAGAGGTTTGTACCCATGTGTTCAGAATCGACTTAATGCTGTTGTTGATGTTCTTTTTGCCCAGCTGATGTTCGGACGCTTTGGGCAGGTGGTGGAGAAAAAGAAATCCATCACCTTACAGGATGTTAGCCAGGTGACACACACACGCACACACACACATACATATCTGTCTGTGACCGGGCTGTAATAGAGGATGGGGTGTGTTTACTCTCCCAACCAAGGCTTGCATCTCCAACACCAACTAATTATCACACACATGAACACAGATCATTTAGCTAAATTGACACACATTCAGTACCATCTTATTTCCAGATGAATGAAACTGGCAGGGATTTATAGTTGTCTTGCTCGCTCCATCACACACAACATGAAATAAAATCCTTTTGGATTTGTCAGCTGTAATTTATTTTTGTGTGTGTGCGTGTATGTGTGTGTGTAAATGAAAATGAATAGTGCATGGAAGCATTTAATTGGTTTCTGATCTGTATTGATGAACAACATTTTCTGTCATTACATCAGCTCAGTTTGCTGAAGATAAATTGAACTTCAATTCAATTTAGTTTCGTTCAGCCTAATTTCTTAGCTGATATCTGCAATTGAATTCAGTTCACAGAACACCTCCCCCAAATTGACTAGACAGTAACCATACAGATTCCCTAGAAGAGTTTTGAGTGTTTCCTTGTTGCCACTGGTTACTAAAAAATTCAACATCTTAACCACAGTGATGCCGTGACATTGTAGCTGGCCAAGGATATAATACAGGATATACGATATAGAATAAAATTGGGTGGGATATATTAGGCAGCAAGTGAACATTTTGTCCTCAAAGTTGATGTGTTAGAAGCAGGAAAAATGGGCAAGTGTAAAGATTTGAGTGAGTTTGACAAGGACCACTGGATCAGAGCATCTCCAAAACTGCAGCGCTCCCAGTCTGCAGTGGTCAGTATCTATCAAAAGTGGTCCAAGGAAGGAACAGTGGTGAACCGGTGAGAGGGTCATTTATACACGTGGGGAGCGAAGGCTGGCCCGTGTGATCCGATCCAACAGACGAGCTACTGTTGCTCAAATTGCTGAAGAAGTTAATGCTGGTTCTGATAGAAAGGTGTCAGAATACACAGTGCATGACGGGTCAGGGCTGTTTTGGCAGCAAAAGGAGGACCAATACAACATTCATAATGTTATGCCTGGTCAGTGTATTTTAAACATTTTACTTAAAACTCAAACTCAGCTAATGAAGACATTAGTATAGGTGATATACAATATGTATTTTTTTTGTAACATTTTAAAACATGATCTGTGTCTGTTTTTATTTTAGAAATAATTCTTTGCATTCTTAGGAAGTGCACTTAGTTCAAATTAGCTTGAAAAAGTACTTTGGCCTAAGGTGTCTTTATTTTTATTTTTCTCTTTCTTTCTTTATGAACCCGAATTATTTTAAGTTGCTCTGCTCAATAATGTGCAAAATCGTCTTAGAAACCAACATCGTGATCATATCAGGGATTTTTATCCAATTAAAAAGACATGCTATGATATTTTTGGCAGATCACCAAGTCCTACAACCCAGAAATGGGAAGTTTTCAGACGGACAGGTATTACTGTCTGCTAAACTAAAGTGTGATGGCAAAGTAGAAGCGATGAGTATTCAGCCTCTTATTTCAGAAAAGAGACAGCACTGGTAATACTGTGTTTAACACTGTCTCTGGGGATGCAGGGGATATGAGAGTTCCCTTCCATGTGCCCTTATCCTGTCTCGCCAGTGGGCCTCATTCCCTACGGCCTTTGGAGAAGACAGCATGAGGAGAAAAACAAGGCAGGAATGCTACATTTGAGCTGTGACCTGATCTTTTAGCCATATTTCTGTTTTCAAGTTTGCCCCTATTGCTGAGTGTGTGGAGGGGTTGGTACACTTTTATTAAAATACTTTTACAGCAGCCAGTAGTGTGTAAGCCGAGTATACGTCACCTTTGTCTGGACTGAGAGAGTGGCATCTCTTTTCTCTCGTTCTTTCTCTTCCACTGGTTGAAAATCAACTAATTTTATCCAGTAGCATGTTTTTGTCTTTCTTTCTTTCCCCATGCAAGTTTACCAGCTGAATCTTGTCAGGAAATAAGTCCATGAATGGATCAATATGCAAAATGCATGAAAAGACAAACTAAAACATGTTGCATCGCCATTCATCAGCACCGAACAAACTGTAACACAAGGACAACCCTTTCAGACACACACAGACACGTCAAAGTCTTGCAGCACGTTCCTCTCGTCATTGCAAATCCCAGTACGACTGTTCAAGGCAGGCGAAGTCTTGCTTTTCATTCTTTTATGTTTTGCTGTGTCGAGGAATTTAAAGCTCCAAAACTCTCTTCTGTCTTTAGGCTCTCATATCTTTGCAGGCACTCTCACGTTATGCTTACTAACACCCTCGCTCAATCTGTGATCTCCATTTATGTCGGAAAATAAAATCCAAACTCTAGCATAGGGAATAGAGTTACTGCACTTTGGAACTTATTTGATTTTTTTTATCGCTATTTCTATTGCTATTACTGTTTCTGCATATTTCTATTCCGTTTTTTTTTTTTCGTAGTTTGATATACCAGGAGGCACGGCCACGTAGCTCACCTGAGTTGTGTCAAAATCATTTTTCAAGAAGCCAAGCTATTCCGAACTGATTAGTATTATTCTCAGCTAATGTTTATTTAGAGGTTAGTAACTTTATTTCTAATTAAAGGTCTTAAAGAGGTGGACTTTCTATGAAACTGGTTTAATGATATTTGCAGTGAAGCACCTATATCGCTCGCATTTCCAGTGCTTCTTGTATAAACAGAGCCATTTCCCCAGCATGAGGATGTAGTGATGCCTCTGAAGCAGCTGTGCCACTTGTTGAGGCGTCGTCTAAATCGAATTTTTCGTCTGCTCAGCCCTCGTTCCTCTATCACCACCAGGCATATTTTTAGTGGTGTGAAGATAGATTCCTGTATGACTGAATGGACTTGGACAGAAAAGCATCGCTAAACTCCTAGTTATCCAAGCCGTAGTGCAGAAGCGGGGAGAGTGCTGCCAGGAGCCACAGTGGGACTGAGCTCAATTTTTTACAGCTTTTTCTTTTCCAACTTGTCTTGCATGCAGGACTGATTTTAGTGAAAATGCAATAAGATGCCTTTCCTCCAGCTGGGACAAAAAAAAAAAAAAAGTGAAAAAATGATTCTCCCTGTAAAACCGTACACATCTACCTTCCAAACGATGTGCGCCTGAGTCTTTGCTGCAGGCGACATCCGAATAAAGAAGCTCTGTCTGGTTAATGTTGAATTCACTGGTAATGTTTATGGACTGAAATAAGGGCTGTTTTTGAGGAGCAGCCTTTAAAGAGCATTTTCACAAATAAAAAACTAATAATGATATTTTTTAAGGGGATTGTGTCATAAATATAATATACAACTTGTATGAAATCTTCACAAAGACAGACTTGACTGTAATTATTTGCAATATGTCATCAGTGCATTAATATGTTACTTACTTTATTCTAATGTGCTTTTTAATATGTGTATGCATGTATCTCAGGAGGAGAGAAGGCAGCTCAGCAGTATGTTGGGGTTTGAAGCTCACTCCATGCTGTGTGTGCCCGTCGTGAGTCAGGCTACTACCCAGGTGGTGGCGCTAGCATGCGCTTTTAACAAGAAAGGAGGGCAGAAGTAAGTGTGTGTGTTTGAATGTGTGCTAATTAAATTCAACTGCAAATAAGATTGAACAGTCCAATATTTATGACACACGCTAACAAACACAACAGGTATGCACAGGTTCAGGCTGTGATATTTTCCACAAACAATGGATAAAAAAGTCTACAGAACTTTTTCCAACCTCAGTGTGAGATTACAACATATAAAAATTAAGTGAATATCAGTCCTTTTTTTCCTTTCTATGGAAAAATGAGGAAAAATAAAAAACACTTACAGTATGCACACTCACTGGGGATG
>JAUCMX010000011.1:4863608-4866108 GCA_033459395.1 Hemibagrus guttatus
AGCGAGAGAGTGAGGTAGGAAGAAGGGAATGGATGAACAGAGAGAGAGAAAGAGAGAGAGACAGATGCAGGAATGAGTGCTGTGGTCTTTCAGGTACACAAAGTGCTGATCATGACTTGAGGGATCTGCTGAGTGCTTCTCCTGATCTCAGACTTTTAGGACACACACACAGTTTCTCACACATTTTAGTCTGCATTTTTATTTCTTTTTATATGCATTCATGCGCAATAGCTGCATTTTTTCGTTTGTTTTTGTTTTCCAGAACAAACCCTAAATAATAAACCATGTTGCCTTCAGTTTTTCTCTCCATATTCATTTATTTATTTGTTTGTTTATTCACTCATGTATTTATTTACATCTTATTTAAGTGTGTTTGTGGATGTATATTATGGATGTATAGATTATATATGTACTGAAGGCTTTTGTTATTTCATTTCAATGTTTTGGTGTTTAATCAGATAGAGCAGCTGTGAAATACCCGAGGAAATACAGCGAGGTCTGCTATTGATTGGTTTGTGTGTGTGTGTCTGTGTGTGTGTGTGTGTGTGTGTGTGTGTGTACAGGCTTTGCTTCAGGTGGCCAAAAATCTCTTCACACATCTCGGTGAGTTAAAAACAGAAATCAGATCTATTTATTTTTCCAGATTCTGACTCAGAGTTTAACTGTAGCTCCATCTGCATGGTTGGAAATATTGAGCTGTATATAAAGGGATGTTTATAAACGATTAAATCAATACATTTTTTAAACTACAGAACATGTAGATGTCTCCGACTCAAATGCAGAGTAATCAGATTTTAAAGGAAAATGTGAACAGAATGTAGACAACTGTGTAGAACTGGTCCTGGTGTGAGGCGAGGAGCGATCAATTGGTTTCACGGTCGATTATTAAACCTCTCCATGGTGTTATTGATCTCGGTGCCCTTGCATGTGGAAGGCACACATTCCACAGCTGTGTGTGGATTACAGATTTCCTGTGTGTAACCATGCACATCTGTCAATACACACACACACACACACACACAGGCTCTAAATCATTAGCTCTCATCCAGATCTGTGCCCAGGTTTCGATAAAGCTGATTTGTGACACAAAGTAAGGCAACGTTCAGTGGCGGCTGGTGATAAAAAACAATGTTTGCGGGGCACAAACAAACTTAAAATCGAACTGTTAGTAATGCAGGACTGTAAATAACCATTTATCAGGTGATTGTGTATCATTACTGCTAAGATAAAATATTGAAAATGTTACTGTTAAAGTCAACTGTTAAAGCATGCAATAAATGTGCTATGAATCAGTGAATTTGAGTTGAATGTGGGTTTATTATCAGTAATGAAGTAATGAAGGTAATCATTAAAACACACACACACACAGGAAAGTTGCCTAATCACAGGCCTCCTTTCTTTCTGGCGTGCCAGTTTCTCAATGACCTTCTGGTTAAAGTCAGTCGTCTCAGTCACCAGTCTCTTTTCCATTGCACAGAGTGTAAGCTCGACCGCCATCACCTGACTGCTGCTGAATTTGCAAATTGGGTCGATCTGCTCCAAACTCCTTGATTCTTTTCTTTTCTTCATCCAAATACCTTGTGAAAGAGTATTTTTGTAAAGATATAACCACATATTCTTTCATCTAAAGGTATTTCGTTTGCTTCCACATGAATCAGTACTTGCCCGTTAACTGACAATCTGCTGAGCGGTAATGAGACTCGTTGAGAATGGACCAATCACATGAGCCCAAATATATAAAAACAGGACAATTTGAAACAAGCAAATCAAAGCCTCAATCAAATGTTTACGGAGCTACATACACACTCGTTTGTCCGGCACCCCCCGCGCACGCACACACACACATACACACACACACACACACACACACAAATGAAATACAGTTTTGATTTTTAAATAATCATAAATAAATAAATGATATGACTAAAAGAGTAATAGTACGAATAAATGATTTTGTTTCATTATTAAAATATATAATTATTGTTAACGTGTTAAAGTAGCAGTCTACTCTGGCTAACTTTAAGGGGCGGTGCCACAGCGCCCCCTATTGACCGGCCACCACTGGTAACATTACTGGCTACATACACGCACCAGACACGCCAATGATCTCGGCTACTTTCCTCCAAGCTTTATTCTCTTTTGAAAGTCTCGGTAAACATTTAATAATTGTGAGACGCCGTATTCACCCATAGACTTTTGGACTATATTTCTTATGTTCTGTAAAGCTGCTTTGAGACAATGTGCATTGTTTAAAGTGCTATACAAATCGAGTTGAATTGAAATGTGTGTGTAAATAGTTGGAGCTGATTGCAGGGAAACAGGAAACTGAAGAAAAGTCGGTCCACATGTGCTGTAGGATTGTTCTTGCTCTGTTCTCTTGGATTTTCTCTTCTTTACAGCTTCATACTAAATTAGATTTCGAATTTTCGGATATCGTAACGAAATCGCGGCTCTGTGACGCACGTGTTTGTAAAACACGTCGAAGAACCTGCTGCTTTGT